>CAEFZY010059857.1:0-57165 GCA_903066815.1 Brachyrhaphis roseni | reverse complement strand
AAAAAAACATACCGGTAAAAGTCACTGAGAGCCGTCTTCATCTTCCTCCTGAGCAAGGAGACGTGTTACGTTACATTGAACTTGCGTCTTCCTCTACACATATATTCCCCCTTTCTCACTCTTACCTTTTCTGCTCGAGCGCCCCTGGTGGCCGTTAGAAAAAATGCATAAATAAGCCGCATCATTGTATAAGCTGCAGGGCTGAAAGCGTGAGACAAAAGTCGTGCTTATAGTCCGGAAATTATGGTATATGTCAAATAGGTCAGTAAAAATTTGTAGGTATGTTTAAAGGTGCCTTTAAAGTTTAAAGCACCTGTTTTATTATATAACTAATAAAACATTTATTTAGATTGTTTCAGTTTGGTCATGCTTTTTTTTTACCTATGGATGTCAAAAAGACTCTAACATCTGATTGGCTAGTCGTCTCAGGGAGCTCACTTCAAACCAATCACTTTTGTTTACAGAAGTATTTTCTCCACTGAGCTATCAATTGTATCAGACATATAATTGATAAAATAAATTGATGTGCTCTTGTAAACAAGATTGAATTGTATTTATTCTTTATAAATATAAATGTTTAAGCTCACTTGTTCAGTATGTAAGACCTGATTTATGTATTTGTTTTCTATGTTCATTTATCATTGTTACATTTAAGTAATAAATCATGATTATATTTTTAGATTGATTTGTGGAATTTTCAGGATCTATATGTAGAAGTTGTCAACTCCTTGTTAATAATATGAATTCTATATTTTTTAATCAAATGTACTTGAATAATTACTCTTCAGATGAGCCTGGAGGTGGAGAAAAAGCTCCAGATGAGAAGCGAAAAGAACAAACAACACCTGTCGTCTCTCCATCGCAGGGAAGCCCAGAGCCTAAGGAAGAGAGGTAAGAGAATCATTTTTTGAATGTTTTTATTTACTTTTACTTCCTCTTATTTTTGTCATAGTGCTTTGTTGCCTCCATTGATTTCCAGCTTTCCTCCTAACTTCTGCAGCAGCTCCAGCAGTAATTCCAGCAGCAAAAGTGAAACTTCTGAAGTCGCTTCCAACACGTTTACCACCACCTTTCCTCGCGCCCCAACCACCTCCGACTCCATCCGGCTCAAGTGCCGAGAGATGCTGGCCAGTGCTCTGCAGACTGGAGGTATAACCCAACACTGCACACCAACTCATGTTGTTTGGTTACTTTTTGCTGGTTTATGTATGTTAACTATGTTTGATAATTTTCAGAGGATCATATTGCTATTGGTGCTGATTGTGAGGAGCTCGGCGCACAGATTGAAGAATATATCCTTTACATTTTTGCTTTATTTGAAGCTCAGTTCCAGGGATTCATTTGTTATGTATTTGTCTATATTTGGGAATAGTGCTATGGCCTTTTTTTAGACACACATTTCAGCGGCAAACTCGATGAACCACTTCATATTTATTCTTTTAAGAAAAGAAAACACTCAAAGTTCAACAATTTTCAGTTACGTTTTTCATTTTTGACCTTTTTGTTTTGTTCTGAGGTAAAGAAAATATCACCTCTTCAAAATATAAGTCCTTGACCTGCTCCCACATATCTTCCAAGAGTTTAAGAACACAGACATGAAATATAAGAACCGTGTGCGGAGCCGGATCTCGAATCTAAAAGATATGAAAAATCCCAATTTAAGGAGGACCGTTCTCTGCGGGAGTGTAACCCCGGAGCGGATGGCCAAGATGACCGCAGAGGTATGGTGTCTGTTGATGGTGCTAACTATGTTGTTAATACTCCAGCGCATAGAATGACCAGAAATCACAACATATATTTAAAAGTTGTTTTTGTTTTCTTTTTCTGCTGTCATTATTTAGGAAATGGCCAGTGATGAGCTGAAGGAAATGAGGAAGAATTTGACCAAAGAAGCTGTCAGGGACCACCAGATGGCCACCACCGGCGGCACTCAGACTGATTTATTTACCTGTGGCAAATGCAAGGGGAAGAACTGCACCTACACACAGGTAGAGATGAACTCTGAAAAGGCCTTTATTTATGTTGTGGTGAAATAGCAGACAAATTTAATTTCAAATTTCCAGTTATAATGCACACATTTGCAGTATTGTAAACTTTAGCATGCTACTTGAACACATCAAATATATTTAAGTGAATAAGTTGTGTCAATTTTCTTGAATGATTTCTAGGTTCAAACTCGAAGTGCTGATGAACCGATGACCACGTTTGTCTTCTGCCAGCAGTGTGGCAATAGATGGAAGGTATGCAAATTAATTTGTTTTTCCTGGTCTAGGTAACTAGCATTTGCAGCTCCCTCTGACTCTAAATTACGCTTTTGAACTCGTGCAGTTTTGTTTTTGCACTGCATTCATTCGTTCTTTGAAAGAAATCTCACATTTAGTTTAGACACATTCACCTCACAACAACATGGGAATTTCTCCAGCAGGTTAAGGGATCTTTATGATTAGTCCACAAAATATTTTGTTTTGATTTACATCTTGTGCTGTTTTCTGTTCTGACAGGTAAATGTACAAAAAAAATTGAATATTACAAAAAAGTTTTATATTTCTCATCACTCATTTTAGAAAGTAAAACTTGCATATTTTTTATATTCATTTCACATAGAAAATAGTTCTTACAACTTACACAGTGAAAAACTGGAAAATTACATAAGCTTAATAAAAAAGGAGAAATGTCAGACATACATGTTTATTTCTTTGTACCTAAAACCTTGTTGGTTCTCCTGGTGCATGAATTACTGTATAAATGCAGCGTGACATGTAGGTGATCATCTTGTGGGTCTGCTGTTGTTTTGACAGTGACCTTTAGGCCATCTTCAATGTTTGATCTTGTTTCTGTCATCTTCCTCTTAACAAACCCCCAATGGTTCTGGTCAGGCAAGCTTTACTGGCCAATCAAGCACAATAACACTGTGGTCATTGAACTAGCTTTTGCTCCCTTTCTTTATGCACTGATTCCACCCTCAGGTCACTCCTTGTGAAGCTCCTCCAAATTCTTACATGGATTTTACTGGACAGTCCACTCAAAGGCAGCAGTTGTCCCCGTTGTTGGTGTACCTTTTCCTACCACACTTCTTCCTTCCACATAACTTTTCATGACTATGATTTATGATTTTCTCACAGCATTGTAGTTTTCTGAGACGCAATATTTTGGTTTTCATTGTCCTAAACCATAATTATCAAAATTAGCAGAAATAACCATTTTAAATTCTACCTAAAAAAGCCCACTGTTCAACCTAATGACAAGAAAAATGGGCATAAAAATTATTACTGGTGTTTTTAGTGTCATACTGTTTTGGAAATTTAATGCAATTATTCCATGAAAAATTGGTTATTATATCTACACAGTACAGTATATTTAAAAACATTAGCTAGTTCTTTATCATTTGTAGCCAAAGCTAGTAAGAGCCACTGTGAAAGGTTCAAATGTATAGAAAGTATCATGTAAATTTGTGAAAAAGACATTAGTTCAACTTAAAAAAAAACAACAAACTGATAATATCTGAAAAACCATGTCATGTTCCATATAACAAATAAGGTGGATAGGCCATGGTAAGGACAAATTAAAGAATCATGAAAGACTGCAAACACAACACAGAACCTTACAACGAAGAACCAGAGGAATAACCGAAGTTAACTTTTTGTACATTTATTAAAATGACTTGATTGTATTTCCAAAATCTTGTATTTCCAAATGACTTCCTTACTGCCCATTAAACAAGTTGCTTTTGTTAAACCTGCTATTAATAGCAATTATTGGTAAAATCTGTGATGTTTTTCAATGAATCTTCTTCTCTTCTTCTAGTTCTGCTGAACCTGCTGGCGTCATCCACGGCACTCCCGACAAGTAGCAAAATTCCCGGACCAGATTCTGTCCGCCTGCAGCAGAGCGGAGCTTCGTATTCTGTGGTTGCGTTGTACTCAACATCCAAGATGCCACTACGGTTACCGTTTGAGTAAATATCATGGTCATAGATTGAGCTTATTGTCACTTCCCTTAAGGCCCCTCTCTCCAAATCTCTTACTGTTGTTATTAGTTGTTTCTCGCTGTCAGATATATGCCATGAATCTTGTGTCATTCTCTTTTATCTGCGTTTTTATATGTAGTTTTAACACTTTGGATAATATTGTTTTTGCTTTCCTGGCACAGCATTGTATTGTTTTATTTAATTCCCCAATAAAGTGTAATCCATTTGATTAAAAAGGAGTTATTTTAATTACTTGTCTTTTATTATGCTCCACAGTCTATGCGAACCTTTACTATCGCTATAATGCCTGTGAGTATCTGAGAGGACACATCCTGTATGAGTGTGTGGGAGTATATTTTTGTAATTGGTAGAATATTCATCACTTCAAAGTGAATAAAGATGTATGCATATTATTAATCTGTATAGAGACAGAATAATGTCATTGGTTGGATCAGGAAAAACACAATTGTTCCCCCTTTCATGGAGCTTTTGTAATTGCCAGGTGCAAACACTCTGTGCTGATGAGCTGCTTTGCTGCCTTTCTACAGGCCATGCTGAAATCAGACCAGTAATATTACAATAAAGAGCATTTATGGTTAGAGTTACACATAGCACATCTTTTAAAAGTGTTTATGCACCTTGTACTTTTTCTTTTTTAACTTTTTGTTTTAAGATTAGAGAAACTTATGAGTGCATAACTGATGTGGACATTAGAGACTGAAATTTGTATTTCATTTTTTTCAAACACAATCTTACATTGATTTTTGATTGAACTTTGACAAGGCTATTGTTTTGATTTAAACCAAAAGTGTCCAATTTTAGTTATCGAAAGCTACTGTCCTTTAGATGCACCGCTGACTCAACACACGTCAAAAAGGCTAGGACCGCCTCTGCTTACATCATCACCCTCTATTCAGCTCCAACCTCTTTCCCCAAAGAAAAGCATCCCCACAGCATGACACTGCCTTCCACATGTTAAGCCTGCAAGACTGGTGTGTTCAGGGTCATTTGCATTTTTAGACTTCTGTTTCATTGATATTTTGCATGTAGGCAAGAAATAAAAAACTTGAGGACTTATGTAACCAAAGTAGTTCCGTCTCCATGTTTATTCTGTCTCTCCTATGTGGCACTGTCCCACTTTTTTTTTAACAAGACCTCTTATGGATGCTTGTAGCTCCTCAGTATTACATTATAGTGATAATTTGTACTTTCACAAGGCTCTTGGGATAATAGCTGCTTTGTCAGACTTCCTATGCTAATCAGTGTGAAATGCAAGAAACTGAAGATATTTTTAGTGACTTTTGAAACAATCAGCAGATATACATTTTTTTAAATATTTTTAATAAAATGTTGAAAGTAACAACATGCACAACAATACTCTTTGAAAAAGGTTTAAATTTTTTTTTTTGACATCTAAACACATTTGTTCCTTCAACAAAATCAATAAACAAATGACTTAAATTCTATTGTTGGTCACTGCAGAAAAAGAAGGTGAATGTCTTTGTTTACTTTGACAAGATGAACCTGGCTTCTGTGATGTTGAAATCTGCATGTGATATGTGCAACTGTGTGTGATATGACTCAGAATAATTGAAGTCAGAAATGTATTGGTATTTTTTAGGACATAATACAAAATAATTCAAATTTAATACAAGAAGTCTCTGAAGGCCTTTGTGCAGACCATAAAATATGTACTGTGCATAAATTTTGATAAGGGGCTAAATAATAACTATTATTTTATGAAAATACAATAATATAGAAATATTGTGCTGCTTATGAAGAATAAGAAAAAAAAAAACATTTGTTGCAATCTTAGCCTTGCAATCTCTAGGCTGAAAACTGCTGTTAGGAATAAAATTAATAAGTTTCATAATTATTATTTAACTCAAGATTTATTGATGAAGTCACTCAAGAATGAATAAAATTATTGTGCTTTATTTTATCTCAATCGAAATGCCCACAAGTCAGTTTTTTTCTTGGAGAGTAGCAGAAAAACAAACAAAAACCCCCCTAAACCATACTGTAAACATTCACATTATTTGTTTTTTGAAAAATGTCTTCATAAGTAAACTCAGCGCAAAATAACACATTTCATATAGTAAACAGAAGAAACAACATTTATAGGCATCACTCCAAACCATTGGCTTAGACTGTGTTTCGAGGTTGATCTGCGCAGTATAACCCATCAGCTCAAATTGCACATCATATGTAGTGAGTTTGAGTTAACTCTAAGACAAGAGCCACCATGAAGCACACAGGTTGGCGAGAAGCTCCGACTCCTCACGCCTGGTCACAGCGATCTCTGTCTTCAGCCGACAAAGAGGTGCTGCTTCCTACCACCTTTCACCGATGCACTCACAACTGAGGAATCGAGACCAAACACGCAAGATACTTTGGCCAATGAGAGGGACAATTTCCGGTAAAACTGGAGTCATGCTCCAGTGAACGACCTTTCGGCGCAAGTCAGCGAACAACTGTTGCCCATGAGAAAGATGTCAGAAAACTGAATGTCAAGGCACTTCCCCATGAGAGGATCTTGTCTTCGAGTGACACGATGTGAGGCAACAAAGTAATTCAAATAAAACTAGATATTCTAAGTATTAAACACTTGGCAACTCCAATTTTACTCAACACTCTCTTTAAAGATGTGAACACAGCTTACATCATAGCTTTGGTGTTTCTGCTAACCTGGCAAGATCCTCAGACCATAATATTTCTTATCCATTTTTAAATATATGATTTTTTATGATAAATCTCATATGTGATGCTGTATCAATAGGTCTGCAATTTCTCATGACTTTCCTGCATGTTCTTTGGACAAACGTTAAAGTTTAATGTTAGTTATTGCTAATAAAAATGATTTCATTGCTTTTACTTAACCAGTTAATAAATAGCATAAACCAACTGCGTTTAGGACATGTTTAGGTGTTATACTGAAGCCCGCTAGAGGAATCTCTTGTTTGTGAAAATGGTAGCAGAAGTTTCCAAACAAATTTCACAAACCGTGGATGTACCTTGCTAGCTTGACTCAAGAGCAATGCGCATTAGGAGGGCCCTGGTGCATCTCATCGGTTAACACATCAAATGAAATCTAACAAACAACAGGTTTTTCATAACTTTAACTTTTTATATTTAGGAATATTTATATTAATTAAATTCTTTTGCCAACGAGAGGGAAAATGTGTGTCAACGTTGGCACTCATGACCTCACACTGCAATGGGTTTGTATAAATGATGATATGGCATCTGAAATGGCACCAGTTTTGAAGTTCTCGCTCGATATGGCTGTCGACAGATTACTGGTTGTTCTCTGGACATAAAAACAACAACAAACCTTTTTAACAAAAATATGTCTAATGGATGTGTGGCTGTTTATGGGTGAGGCAGAAGATGGATTTATTCTATGCATCAAACATAAATGAGTTCTGTGGTAGTAAACAGAAACAGGGAGTAAACTAACTGTAGATGAACTTAAGAGTTTTAATGGTGTGACTGCATCCTCATAATATCATTTTAACAGCTACTTCACTGTGGTGCGGTTAGGTGTTCATCAATAAAATATGAGCTGACTATACATAATACTGCATGGCTCCCTGATATGAAATATTCTGGTGAAAGATGTTTAGAGAAATGGGCATCAGAGTGACAATACTGCTTTAGAGGAATGAGCATCAGGGTAACAATGCTGGTCAGAACTGGAGCACAACTAACATAACTAAGACAAATTACCTTTTATTAATGGAAAGAATCTAGGTATTATCAGGAAAATCTTGGAAAGTTGTTGAAAAATTACAGACCCATAAAATAAAATATCTTGAATAAAATGTCTTCATTTTTTTGTGTTATTTACTCCATCCAAATAATTAAATATAATTTGCTTCTTTTTTTTTTGACATGGTGCAATATTAAATAAAATACTTTCTCTGGTAAAATCTATTCAGCTTAGAATCCTACACCAATAAATATTTGATAAACCTATGATTTGTGCAAAGTGTCCCACTAGTATTAGAAAAACAACAATATTGTCTTATATGGGCAATTGATAAAGGTTAAAACACTCTTCACCATTACTGATTTTCAATTATTGCACGCTGTCATTTCTCTGGTAACCATACATAGATTATTTTAAACCACACACAGGTTGTGCATGAACTGGAGTTGCCAAGTCGCTGCCACAGATACTGAAGTGTGAGGTTAGGTAACAAAACAAAGTGAAATAAATAAGAATAAAAAATTAAACAGTACCCCACAAAGCTGCCAGCAAGTCAAGCTAGTGTGTAGCTTTGACTTGAGCTTTGATTTTCATACGCAGTAAATAGAACCAGGCGTTTCCACATAAAATATCCACAATTTCATTTGAACTATTTACAAACTCATAAATATATATGTGTATATGTATAGACAGTCTACAATAGGAATCATTTTCCCCAAAAACAATCATACAAAAAACAACAGACCATAAAAAACTTTGAACACAAATAAAATAGAATATTTCTATCAAAAAAAAGAAGGAAAAAGAAACAGAATTAAAGTGTTATTCATATTCCTTTGGAGCGTTTTGCTATGTTGATCTGTAGCAGTACATGTGATGTCGAGCCCTCGGGAGGTTTTTCAGACCTGAGTTGTCTTCGGTCAGGTGCAGATCACAATATCGCTGAGATCCCTGGGAGGGACCGGGGCCCGAGGCCTGGCTCATGTAATCCTACACTGAACATACAAAGAAGAAAACTTTTTTTTTTCATAAACTTGGGGTTTGGGTCGGGTGGGTTGTGGGGGACTGAAGGACTAAGAAAGGGCAAAGAGGATTAAAAGATCACAGGTTGTCGTTGCCACCCTAGGATTCAGGGGACTGCTCTGACAGAGGTTTGAGCAGGTTTTTGTATGCTAGGGAGTTCAAGTAGCGGGGATACGAGTCTCTTTGCATTAGCGTGTAGATCTGCAACTGGGCATCATCAAAAGTGTGCAAGGTGGGCTCCGGCATGTTCCTGTTAATCGCCTCACGCACTCGGGAGTCAAGACTCACCTGGAAGTTAAGAAAACACAACATCAGGAATAACAGAAGGATTTCTGTAATAGGGTTGTGAAAATTTTGATTTTTAGCTTTCCTGTCAAGACTTGAAAACATAGGTCCTTGGGTACCATGATATTATTTCTTTCTAATAACTGGTCATTGCATTTGTGCAGAACTTGGATAAATTGTGCAGCAGTGGAGCACATGTGCAGTAAACATGTAGTCTCTAGGCTATGTTCACACAACAGGTCTTGATACTCAATTCCAACTTTGACACAAATTAGATATTTGCAGGGTGAAAAGATCAGAAGTGCCCCGTTCAGATTAATATTTGGATATAGATCGCATAGCATATGGGCAAAAAATTTCTGATTTGTGTTGCATTTTCCTGCTGTGTGAACGCATTGATGATGTAAAGGCAATAAAAAATTTTGACTAGCCCATGTAATCTGTCAGTCTGGCACAGCTGGAGTTTGAACTCCATGGACACACATATCCACATAACACTGCTTCCCAAAACACAAAAATTATATTTGTTTGTAAGTTGTTTACAAAAGCTACATGGTTACATCTACGTTTCATATAAAATGGCCCACCACATCCATCCATCTATTTTCTGTACACCCTTGTCCCTAGTGGGGTCAGGAGGGGTGCTGGTGCCTATCTCCAGCTATTGTTCTGGGCGAGAGGCGGGGTACACCCTGGACAGGTCGCCAGTCTGTCGCAGGGCAACACAGAGACAGACAGGACAAACAACCATGCACACACACACACACACACACACACACACTCACACCTAAGTAGAATTTGGAGAGACCAATTTACCTGACAGTCATGTTTTTGGACTGTGGGAGGAAGCCAGAGTACCCGGAGAGAACCCACGCATGCACAGGGAGAGCATACAAACTCCATGCAGAAAGACCCCGGGCCAAGAATCGATCCCAGGACCTTCTTGCTGCAAGGCAACAGCGCTACCAACTGCGGCACTGTGCAGCCGGTCCACCACATGTATCTCTCATTGCCATTTTCAGAAGTTGGCATTTTTAGTACGGCATGTTTAGCTAGGTCTGACAAAAACTTTAGATCATCTGTTGAATTAAAGTTAAAGTAAGAGTTCAATGAAACACACTCTTGAATACAGACATGATGGACTTTATTACCCCCTGTGTAGAGCTAAACTTTGTGCAAAGCTAAGTGTATGAGGCTTCACCACAGGAACATGAAAGTGGCATTGATATACTCATTGAACTCAGACATCACAAGGTTTCACCCATCAAGAAAACCAAAATATAAATCAATAAAGGTTCCACACCTCTTTCGGCGAGAGAATGGAGACGTAGTCCTCGTAGATGAGCCGGGCCTTCTCCTCGATCACACTTTTATCGGTCTCTTTGCTGAACTCCTCACATGCGAGCCAGAACAGCATGTTCTCCTCACTGAACTCGGTGCGGAGAAATTGCCGGAAAGAGTTCCTCCCAGCTGGACAGCACATCAGCTTATCAAACGACTGCCCCCACGTGTGCACCTCCTCCAGCGTGGGCTTTGGGCTGCAGAGAACATGAGAACATTGGAGTAAGTCTCTTTAACATCAGATGGAATAGAAGTCTGTTTTATTTGTCAGGCATTGCTGAGTAGGGATTTTAGCTCACCAGTCTTCACAGTCTGCGGTCCCTTCCTTGACGTCATATGATGCCTTTCGATTCCGTTCATCACTGTCTTCATTCCTGTTGAAAACAGACAAAAACACCTTGGCAAGAAGTACTCATTTCACAAATGTGGTCATGGAACTAACTTTGTAATTAAGTGATATGAATGACTATAATTATATGAGCTAGTGTATTCATTAATCACTACAATCAACATCTACAGTATAAAGATAAAACCTTTCTGGCTTGTCCATGCGAGTAGCTGCATTTTTATTTCAAGTTCAAGTGAAACTGTTTCAAAGCAGATGGTTCCTTCTTGGTCAACATCACTCTAAAAAGTGTATTTGTGCTGTAGTTCATGTAATGGACTTATTTACATTAATCTCACTTAATTATTTTGGCTTAGTGATGAAAACTGGCCGAAAAGTTCTCATCACTTTTTTGTGTTGAATTATCTTAAAAGTTACAAATTTTAACTTGAAGGAACTTTTTACTTTGACTTTAGTTGTCAAGAGTGAAACAATTAAGTTCAATGCCACGTTCGTATCCTACATCTGATATCATAACGCAAGCTTCACCAGGGACAGATCCTGTACCAACCATGGTGCTGTGGTGGAGCAGAAGTAGTGCACAACCCACATAAGGGTCGCAGGTTCAATTCCCGGCCTGGTGACTTTGCCACGTGTCTTTCCCCTCTTTCGTAACCCACTTTCTTGTCTAACTTCTGTCAATTGAAGGCAGCCTGAACCCAAAAGATCCTTTATTAGTGTACTTCTTTATTTGACATAAACTAAATGATTTGAGCAAGACTGACTTAAATGTGTCAAGTTAAACAAACTTAATAAATTAATTTGGATAAACTTAACTGAATTACTTGTTACCAATTGAAGCCACTCAATTAAGTTGGCGCAGCTATTTTCTTTTTTCTGTTATCCTCTCAGTTCAAGGGGATGTAAAGTTCTGTTCACTGTTCACTACTTTTCTATCAGCTTCTAGTTTATGATAGGCCCAAGTTTTGGTGGCTTCTGTTGTTGATCCTGATCATGCTAATCAATTTGTTGACTTTTGAGGGGGTACTTGAAACTTGAAAACAATTGGGTGTTTGAACAATCAATTTACATGAGTGGTTGAATATCCATTAAAACTAAAACATATAAAACAGGCTGACGTTAAGCTTCTGGAATGGGCCTGACCTCAAGCATATTAAAAATGTATGAATATGCTTGGAAGCTGGGTTTGAGCCAGAAAACCAGTCAATAAAAATGAACTGTCATTTCTAATAAGATAAACGGTTTAACGTCTAGTCAGAACCATGATGCAGAAAGGCATTTCACAAATTGTTTGTGAGTATGTCAGTACTTGAGACTGTATAGATAATTTTGACCATATGGGTATTTGAGAAAATCTATAATAAGTTATAACTTTTGCAATGCATAAGCTGCAACACCCAAAACGAGCAGTCAGAATGCACAATTAAATGGCCAAAATCAATAACAATCCTGCCAACAGCTAGCTGTTTTCACCAACAAAATAGCATGACATAATTATTTTTGTCATTTAGCGGCACATAGTCATAATTATGTCAAATGTTATATGCCCAAAATTGATATCTCGTTATTGTGAGTATCAGGTAGGTAGACATTCATAAGAGTGTAATAAATTATTACTTTCATCAGGACTGATGTCTTGTTAATGCAATTAGATGTTTAACACATGAGAAACTAGTACAGCTTTATTTTTACTGTAGGTCTAAATGTTAAAATTGTAAAAGCAGTTCAAGTAATTGAATAAAATGTGAGCATTAGTTAATCATTTATATTCCTTCTAATTTTGACTGATTCAAATGTATCACTTTGAATGCAGCGTTGCCGACAAGTGAAGAGCTTACACAGACATGCATATGACAATGATGTTCAGGCTTTCCTGAATGTAATGAGGCGGCTGCTGCTAAACCGACAGCCACGGATCACATGCAAATCTGTCAAGAGTGTAAGACAGAAGCTGACGCCTGCTTTTGAGACACTCTAGCTCAGGCGGTGGCGTCTTGCGTGCGACAATGTCGGCCGTGCTGCGCCTCAGCAATCGAGTTCTCGGTTTGTGGAAGACCTACCAGGAGCAGCTACAGCAGCAACACCAGCAGAAGCAACACGCGTTGGAGCCCCGCGGGTTGGCCTGGCTCGGCTGGTCCTGCTGGGCCGGTGCAGTTCCCCCCGCTGCCGACTCCTGCTGCACCGACATCTGCCTCTTTCGCATCTCCATCCGCTCTGATCCCATGGGCTACAGACAGCGGAGAGTGGGGGGAGAGAGAGGGTGAAGGGTTTGGAGTGTTGATGTCAGGAATAGTATGTAACTGAGATTTTATCTCGCAAGAAAAGCTCTTGGCCTGCAATGCATTAGTGTGATGGAAATCAGTTCCAGTGTAACAAGTGTAGCAAGGGCAGCACTGTGTGTAATGCTGTAATGTGACAGTAGAGAAGATGGTAGTGTGAAATTATGACATTCAATCCATTTTTTGCCAACACGTTGAAAAGAAAACTAAAGTAAAAAGAGACAGTCTTCATAAACACCATTCAAATTGTTTATGAAGAGTGAAATCTGTAAGAACAGGAAGAGTTTCGTGATGATGACACCTTACTGTTAGAACTTCCCTTAACAACGGTTAAAATCAGTGTGTTGTTTTATGAAACAAATGTTTCATAAAACTTATGATTCATGTGATCCAAAAAAGCTGAAATTGAAAAGGGAACAAAGTCCTGTCCAAAGTTAGAATAGCTGAAAAACTGTGGGATTATTTTCATGGGGCAAAATGTTTAAACTAACTAAAGTGTTTTTAAAAGTGTAAAGCAACATAAGACAAAAAGCACTCAGAAGCAAAGACCGAAAGATTTAAGGAAGCATCTGGAATATTAAATACAAACAGAATCACAACATCATTAAAATAATAGATGTACACATATAATGTCCAAATCCAAAATGCAGCAGACCAGATGTTATTTGACTCACTCAATCATGTGCTGGCATGCACTGCGGGACACTCTGAAGCAAGACAATTTGATTCTACTGAAACGATCAGAATGTGGACAGGACTTTAGTTATTTTCTTCTTTAGATCGTAAAGCATCTTGAAATCTCTGACTGGTTCTCTGTTCTGTTTATGATTCATAAATGGTAACATAGCACGGAAGCTGTTGTTAACTCACCTTTTTTTTTTTTTTACAATATTTGCGTTTGGCTGGAAAACTGTTGAGAATGAGACCCATGATATACTGTGTGTGATGTTGCCATGACAACCAGCCATTTGTATACACTATGGTAACTCAGAGGGGACAACATTAATCATTTACCAAAATCACCTTCATTTACAGGCTTGTGTTCACCTATGATTAGCTGAGATAAAGATTGTTTATGAGGCTCAAGTTCCGAACCTTGATTCTAAGTCAAATCTAAAGACTTTAGAGGATAAATCAACACAAAAGTTGAGAGTTTCAGATCAAACTCTCAACCAGTGATCTATCAGGTCCCCTTATGGAATGTGGGGTTGAATATTTTGCCTCTGGTCAATACCGGGATGTAGTCTCAAATCAGTAACCATGACGGGTTACTTTCATCATCACCATTTCTATTTGGCCAATAAAGGGTAAATTCCTCTCACATATCTTGTACATACTGCTCTGGTAAAGCCAGTTAAGATGTAGACCTTACCACTTTGGTATATATGATTCCAGCTGCATGGTTTGAAATTATACATGACTCATGATCTTATGGCATCAAATACAATTTTATGAATCACATAATGATTGATGTAGAGTGGTGTATGTGTGTGTTGTTGTGCTGTTTTTGCAGAGAATTTATCTGAGTTTCAAATCTCTCCTCTTGGGAGCCCCCTGCTGGCATGGGTACCCTAACCTGACGCTTACTTCGCTTATGCCTTGAGCTGGCTCTGGCCGTGTAGGCTTCTGTCATTATGCAGGCTATATGAGGAATTGCTGTTCTGATTGTGAGTATGGATATCTGGCCTATGCACAAGAATCCCATCGGTTTGCAGGCCTATAGACAGACAGGGCTATGCTCACGGAATGTGAGCTGATTCTAACAAACGTGTCATCACCGGGTCAGACTCTGCCAAATCCTGTCAGATCATTTAGGTAACAAAGCGGACCCTTCCGACACACGGCCTCGTCCGGACATTACCTGGCACAAGACACTGAGCCTTCAAATATGTCTAAAGATTTTGATGTAAGGGAGACGAGTGGGGGTGGGGGTGCTGAAAGCGCAGCTTGCAAATCTATATCTCAGCATCGTTCTATCGCATCCTTTTCAATAAATACACCATTTAGCCATTTCTAAAATGGACCCGCGGTTGTTTTTTTTTTTTTTTTTTTATTATCATTTGCTTGGTTTGTCGTTCAGTTCTTCTTTTCTTTTTCTTTTCTTTTTTTTCTCAGATACCCGAGCCGATCAGCCCTCAGACGTCGTGCGTCTTGCCAAATGGTACATTTTTACGCATTAGGCATTGGGTGTACTTCAAAGCTGGCACTAGCAGTACGCTAGGGTTTGACTCAAAAGCGATATAGAGAATGGAACGGAGGGGGCGGAGGTGGTCGTATCCTCTGAACGCATAAATCATGAAAACTCTATCTAAATCACTGTTCTCCACAGGAGATTACGTGTCCCCTTACTGATTTAACAGAAATAATAATAATAATAATAATAATAATAATAATAATAATAATAATAATAATAATATATTATTATTATTATTATTATTATTATGAAAACACTCCACTAGTGAGTCGAGCATCACATCAATTGAAAGTGCCATCATGAAGAACCATAGCGCTTCATCGCCCTGGACAACCACCGAAAAGACACTGCCTAGATCTGTTAATGACATGCCGTTAAAAAAACCCCAAAAACGACCTTAAACGCTCCGACCATGAAATGCCACCTGCAAAGATACAACTGCTTACTCCCAGTACTTACAATTTCACCATGTATGCACCACGAGAAGAGGAAATTCTCTGCTTTGATTACATCCGATGGAACATAAGGCTTTTTTTCTCCCTCTCCTCCGACCGGCTGCTTCTAGTCAGTACGCATGCGTCTGCTCTCCAACTCGTAGTAGCCCAGTGAAGAGCGTAAATCCCGACAACATGTCACAGGTTTACAGTGCAGGTCGTTTAACATGAACGAGTGTTACACGCATTGTCCGGTGGAGTCAAATTATAGTAGGGAATACAGGTGCATCACCATGAATTAGAATATAATCAGAAATGTAATTTGTTTCAGTAATTAAACTCAAAAGGTGAAACTCAAATAAATCATTACACACAGACTGATATGTCTGAAGTTTTTATTTCTGTTCATTTCAATAAGATGTGATTTACAGCTGATGAAAACTCCAAATTGTTATTTTTCCCCAGAACATAAGAATGTTACATAAAACTAATAAGAAAGGGATTTTGTAATGTAGCAATGGATTGTTGTAGCCATGTTGGCCTAGTTATGCATGGAAAATCAGTCTATCACTGACTGTTTCCACATAGAAAATAAGCCATAAAGAGTCATTGGTAGAGAATATGACTATTCACACAGTAGTGTATCCGTGAATCCTTATAGAAAGTTTGGTGGAAGGAAGATGTCTATTGCCTTTCTCTTATAAGAGTTTGGGACAAGAGATTGTCAGGTGTAGGTGGGAAAATCTAAATATCCCTTACCTTAGCACCAAACAAACACTGAATAATCACATTAAGCTTCAATTTCAGTTAAATTCTATTATATTGGCTTGCAGCTGATGAAAACTCAAAGCTGATGTTTTCATTACAGTGATACATAATAGCCATAAATAATATTTAATGCAGAAATATTTTGGACACATTATAGTCTACCCAATCAAGAGGAAGATTCCCGATTTAACACTTGTCTAGCAAACAGTCCTTGACAGGATGAGGGTAAACAACAAAAATGATTGCTAGAGAAGTTGACTGTTCATAGAATGATCCAGGTATTAACAATAGAATCAAGCTGAACGTTTCTATTAAAGCATTTCAGACTTTGTTCCCGCCTCAGTAGAGTTACATAGACATATGAGACTTATCTCATATGTTGAATCTAAATAATCGTTACCTTTTCTTTTTTCGTTTAAATAATATGTGAGTTTCTAATCAAAAAGTCACATGTAGATATGATTCAATTGACAAAAGAGAATCAAAATCATTTGTAAGTTAATTTTTTTTTAACAAACTGCTGAAATTTTTAATACTTAAATTTATGGACATGCCTCTCTGGCACCATGTATAGAATATTGAATGATGCTTTTTAAACATTGTCTGATTTGTACCAACCTTTGGGAAAGAAGAAATGCTGAAGATAAAAAGAACGATAAACACAAATGTCACCTTAAAGTTCTCCTAAAACTGCATTAGCATAAAAAAAAAACATTCTCACGTATTTGTTAAAACTGTCACTGTGTTGTGACAGTTTAGTATGAAACAGATAATCTGTAAAAACAATAAAAAAAATCCTCCCTGTGGTAGTGTCATCTGCAGAAATACGCATCTCCTGGTCAGAAACAAGCAATCTGAATCAGGAGAAAATTTTATCGCTGTCAATCATCCTTGTGTACACACTGCCTACACCCTTCCCATTGCTCTTTGTTATGCTAAGCTTCTTCCCCACAACAGAGCCTGCCATGAATGCGCATGGCCGCCAATGATGGCAGATAAACAGTTTTCCTGTGAGTTGTTTCTCCGCCATTAGAACAGCTGCAGCAAACCGGCAATCTTGAGCTTGCACATACAGGAGGATGATTGACAGCGCTAAAATCCTCCTTCTGGCTCTGATTGATTGTTTCTGATTTAGAGCGGTGTATTTCTGCAGATAACAGTAGAACCAAAGGGAGACTGGCTTGATTTTTTTCAGATTATTTGTCTACATTGTCACAACGTAGTGACAGTTCTAACAAATATGTGTAAAAAAAAAAATATATAAACAAACACATCTTTATATCAAATTTACCTACCGCAGCTTTATGTACATTTATTCACGGAATATGTTGAAAATACCCAATTTAGAAAAATGATCTCCACGTTTATTTTATGAAGTCTTCTGCCTTTGCCTGTAACCTCTGTCTGTGCTGCTAAAAACATTGCAGAGTGCATGCTGTAACTCAGTCTGCTGGGCTACTTTCAACTTTTTAGACTTTAGACACACAATTATAAGTACATACTTCAAATGAATGAATGAAAACAACACTGTGCAGAACTGTGTTTGAGAACGTGTTGATACACTGCATCTATTGATGTCACCCCAGCTGCAGCATGAAAAAGAAAGGTGCTCTGCAGAAGAAAAAATATTAGAAAATCACACACAGTTACTGTTAAATATCTTTAGTTGTGATTAAACCACACTCCTCAATTTTTTCCTTCATTTTTGCCACTGGGATGTCCCTACATTTCTCTATCATTAGCTGGCAACAAACTGGCTGGAAAATCAGCATCTACACCACAAATGCATTGTACTTGAAATATAACACTACCATATATTGCATCCAAGCAATAAAAGTTGGAATATTGCACACATTTATTTTGCAATGACAACTGCAATTCAATATATTGTGCAGGTCTAGCTGAAAGGGTCATTGCTGTGACCCTACCCTCTGTACAGGTCGGGTTCAGAGCAACAGTTTGAATGTCATTATAGAGACCACACATGTATCTCCATGCCACATTTTTAACTGTCAGAAAACCGCTACACAACTTTCTGCTTTAAGCTGTTACAATGCCAAACTGCTGCTAAGACTACACACTAAGCCTCACACAAAAGGATATCATCACCCTCTTATCTTTAATGCCTAGGACTATTATTTTATTACCTTGGGAACGAGGGAAGTGCCCTTTTATCTAGCAATGGCTAAAAGAAGCCTTAGTTTTGAATAAAACTGGGCAAAATTGTTCATGAACAGAATTGATCTTTTCATTTTTGTTTTTCCAACGACACATTTTAAAAACCTACTGCTAGTTTTTGTCATGTCCTGGTAGTGTAAAGTTGCACAAATATTTTTTTGCATTTGGGAGTAAAAGATTCTACCTTTTCTTCAATATACATTTGGCATTTTCTTTAATACCATTCAATGATTTAAAAAAAATCTGTACAAGATTCCAGAAATGCTGTCTCATTTTGTTGTACAAATAGTTATATAATGAATTAACACATTTATTTATTTATTTATTTGATTTACAAAATACTTATCACTGTTTTCTGCAACCACAAAGTAGGTTTGAGGACGTAGGCACTCTCTACATATACCACTACATCTGCTGCACTCTCAACCTGTGAAAAAAACTCTCATATACATAGAGACCTTATAACTGACACTTCAGATGTTTGTTTGTTCTGTTCTAATGTTTCACTTTACTCTTCCTGTTGTGTTACCGATTATTATCAGGCAGTTGTTTGCTGTCTAATCCTCTGCACATATCTGTGAAGAGTGATAATGTAAAGAACAACACTGCCATCTCCAGGCAACTGTCATTAAAGAACTTACATGATGATCTCTGATGCAAAGACATCCTATACTGACTGATGACAGCATTTTTATATCTTTCAACTACTTTAATTATATTATTTATCACAACCACTTTTCATCTTACATTTATTGTTTAAAGTCTATGAATGTTGGTCATTTGATGCAGATCTATATCAGCTTTGAGGTGCATTTTTAAATAAACACTTCAATATTCTCTAGTCTAGACAAATATAAATGCTTTTGCTTTTAGAGCTCACAGTGTTTTTTACAGCATGCAATCACAAGATGGCACTATGCACTCAGCACTAGCCATTCAGTCAAACTCTAGCGTGACACAGCTTTCTATATGCTTAATTTACACCAGCGCATTCATGCTGTTCCCTTTCGGGGGACACGCTATCTTTTAGAGGTGCCTCCTGATGGTGTGAAAATCAATCTTGCCAGATTCTCATCAGAGTAAGAAGAACCACAAAAGAGAGGGACTCGAGTAAATCCTCTTGTTGCACTGTTTCTACTTTTGAATTTTCCAGCATAAACAGAGTGTTTTAAAAATAATCCATAATCTTGATTATCATCTTCCTAAAAAACAACAAACAAATAACGTCTTGTTCAAATTAATAACTTTTAAACTTGAGCATTTAAGTATTTTTTTATTCCTTTGTGGTGTACAGATGTGACATCCCGTTGCACACTTTTACAAAGAAGCCCTACAAATAGTTCTGAAAGACTGATTCACATATACAAGCAGTGAATGACACTTTAGTCATTGTGACATGAGAAGCTCACACTTTTCCCTGTGAGGGCACAATGTCAAGTGAAGGTGTGAGCCCGTCTCAGCACACAAGGCCATAAGGACAAGATAGATGACAAGGCGTCTGACAAGGTGAATAAAGTCTTTTCACTGTGTGATTAATACGACTCAGAATAGCTAGAAAGGAAGACAGAGTGATACACATACCCAGTAACACATGCAGAGTTACTGGGTAGGGAGTATTAGATTGCCTGATTAATATAACAAGACATCATGCACGGTATTGGTGAGTACTCTGAAGGTGAAAATTGTTCTGTCACAGTAGAAAATGTGGAAGCACACTGTAAATGAAAGGATTTTCTCTTTCCCTGTTTTGCTCTGAATACATTTCAGTATTTCCCCAATCTGTGCTGATCAAGATGCTCTTTGGTAAATAAATGTCAGGCTTATTTTAACTGTGTATTATCAGTTCCACTCATTTCATTTCATAAAGCTGGTTTTACTCAGAATTCACAATAAGAATTAATAGTTTAAGATCAATGTGTGTTACAACTAAACACAATTATTAAGACTTAAAAATAGCATGCATATGGATCGATTAATGGAGACATTGAAGACCCATTTAAACTCAAGTTTTCATCTAGTGTCCGGTGCGGTTTCTGATACGAGCGACATGGGCAACCACCCTGGGCGGCACCTTGTGGGGCCTCCTCCTCCATCTGTTCGTCTTGTCTATTCCCCCACCACCGCTGAACCAGTGGATCTGAATGTCAATGGTGCCTAATGCAGGTACTGCCTCTGCTTAGTACTTTAATTTTTCTGCCTAATGCTCTTTCCACATGAAGCCATCCATTTTGTGTAGAACACAAGCTCCCTCTGAAGAAAAACACTCACACAACATGATGCTGGCACCCCTGTACTTCAGAGTTGGGATGGTGTCCTCTGGCTTGCAAGCTTCCTTCTTCTCTCTCCAAATGTAGTAATAGTCATTTTGATCAAACACTTCTATTCTAATTTCATCAGACCACTGGACATGTCTTCAAATATTAAGGTCTCTCTCCTTGAGTGCATAAAAAAACCTATATTCTTGGTTCTAATTTTGTTTTTTAATTATATTTGATTAGGTATAGATGTCAGTTTCATTCTTGCTCCTCTTCAACCAGCATCTTTAGTTGATGCTAAAGATGCTGGTTGAAAGTTGCATTTCAATCCCAGCTTCATTTCTGGGATTGAAATGCAACTTTCACTCCAAAACAGATTAACCTCTGGAATGCAGAACCCATTTGCAAAACAATAGTGACCATAGTGTATGTAAACCACTGTAATAAATAATTTTGGCATGTATCCATTCTGATTTAATATCAGAGTTAAAAAGCGTTATATGTCTTTTTTACAGCATATGTTAATATCTGGTTTCAAAACTTGAAATAGTATTTGATTTATCAGAGTTTAAGGAACATTTTTGCAGCTTTAGAAAAAAATGATTTGTATTAAATCTGAAGAGAGAAGTAATCTGAAATGAGATAAAAAGCAAAATGGTTGTGCCCTTTTCAGTACAGGGTCTGATTTTCAGAAATCATGTCCAGACTGGAAATGAACATGACCATCAAAATGAAAGTCCATACATTTGTTTGCAACCATGAACCCACCGCATGACTAATAATATTATTTGCGAGAGCTTAAAAACTGGATGAATTAATAATGTGAAAAGAGAGATGAAAGATTTAGAGCAAGTTTGACCTCTTATTCTATTGTATTCATTTGGTGAATGGTCTATTTAAAGAAAATACTTGTTCCACTCCTGTAAAAAGCAAAGTTTACTAAAGAGTAATCATATGTATTGAATGAGAAAACTAACAAAACAGTCAGTGGCATTGTTCACAAACCCTGATGCAAAGTGGCTCTTAAAATCAGTTTGAATGGAGGTTTAATCAAACAGGACAAATGGAAACACCTGCGAGGAAGTGAAGAGCATTTGTTAGAGTTATTAAGGACACTTGTGCCTCTGCTTCTGTTACAAGCTGCTGTGAAAAGAGTCGTTACTGATTAAGAGCGAAGAATTATGAGACACACATTAAGGTACAGAACGTTTCCACTCCAGGACTGTTTTTGTGAAGTCATGGATGGCTTATTTATCTCGAAGTATCAAATAATCTGATTAAGATATCTAGTATAGTATAGTACAGCATTTTAAACAACATGGAGAAGCCCAGAGGTTGATTTCATAGCTTTATAAGCTTCTAATAGGTTAACACATATTTAAGTTTATATAGACCCAAAGGTGGATGTATTTTAAGCCAACACTGCAAACACGCTGCTTCCATATGTGACATTGTTTAAAACACGAAATAAGACAAGATCTCAGCAAGAGAATTGTGAACTCCTACAAGCTTGAGTGTAATTTTGAGATTCCAAAAGGTGCCACATTCGTCTGTTTAAGAAATTGTATGCAAACACTTTGGGAATCTTGACCATCATACGAGATAGGTTTTGCACCCCAGAGAGGAACTAGTTTTGTTGAAAATTGTGTGCATCCATCCCATAACACAAGTTAAAGACCTTGTGAAGATGCTGGAAAGTAGTTGGAAAAAGAATGTCCTTATCTACATTGAAACTAATTCTGTGCTCATGTTGGTTTGAAAGGTCACTCAGAGAGGAAGAATGCAGTTCAACAAAACTAAAACGTGGTTTTAAAGAGCATTGCTACTTTTGGAGAAAAAAGGAGGGAGTTTGCAAATAAGAACAGCATCACAGCTGTGAAGTATAGGGGGAGAAGCATCATGTTATTTGTTGGTGTTTTGTTTGAGCTTCAAAATGGATGGCATCATAAGAAAAGACCATGATAAGGAAATACTGAGCAAAACATTAGTCAGGAAGCCACAGGTGTGGCCCAAATAGGTTTTAAATAGACAATCCAAAGCATTAATTGTTTTAATCAAAAAGTGATTCAGTTTGAAAGGTATAAAATACCAAGGAAATGAATGTAAACTTCTAAATTAGAAGAATGTTAAAAAAAAAAAAAAACAAACACAAAGAAATATCTTCTGTATATTTCTGGAATTTAGCAAAGAGAAATAGTTTTGCAAATTGCATTGGACCAAAGACAGGAAATTCACTCTGATTTGATGTGAAACACCGACTGAAAGGAGTTAATTGTCTTTCAATGCAGTATAAGTATATGATTTCAGTGTTACTGTTTAAGTGTCTCAGGGTGTCATCATTTTTGTTTCAACATATCTGGTAAATTGGACTCACACATGTTAATGACTTGGACTATTTTCTGTCTAGTTGTAACCTACCAATCAGATCTGGATGTGTCTCCCTTGTCCTAATGACTCTAAAATCCCTTCCTTTCTAGAAATAGCAACACATGCCTCCTCACAACAGAGAACTGCTGGAAACCTTTAGTTATTATTTACCAAGAGTCATTTATAAACTTAGCTGTCTAAGAATGTTCAATTTGCTGTTTCTCATTAGACCTTGTCCGTTGTTGTGGAGAATTTAGCTAAATGTTTTAAACCCTTTTTTTAGAAATTAAATGACTTGACTCATACTATTTTAGGTCATGCTGTTGCCTTCTTTAATCTTCTTTCTAAGCCTTGTTTAGACTGGAAGTGTTTCCCTAAATAGAAGTTTTGTGTGAATCAAAGAGGCTTCACAATGCCAGTCTATCAACAGCAAAATACATTATGAATGGTGTTTCTTTGAGCTGACAGGAATATTAAATGAATGATGTGGTGACATGTTGCTTCACTGGTTTTTAAAATTAAGATTAGCCTCTTATCTGTTTTGTGTTGCTTTCTGCATCTCATTATCAGAGTTGTGTCAAATAGGAAATTCACTCATAATCTGTTTGGAATCAAATTATGTTGTGAAGACGTTTGTGGAAAATGCACAAAATTACCACTGAGATCACTACAAAAGTTTGTTCCAAGGGTTCTGTATGTTACTTTAGTAAAGTGATAATACCCAAACTGATGATGGTTGATGTGAATATGAGAACACGATCATACCTCAAGGCACGCCATCTCCTGTTCTGCTTGGTCCGGGCCATTGTAGTTAACTTGGTAGCCTACGCTTTGCCTGCAGGCCCTGGTCAGCCGCTGAATCCACTGCCACATCAGGAACTTGGTGCGTTTGATTCCACACAGCACGGCCGTGGGCCTGATCTCCCACTGCCTCACCACGCTACCACATGGCATGCTTTGACTTTGAGCCCTTACTCGCAGCGTTGTGCCCAGGTCTGCTTGAAATCGTAGGAAATCCACGCTTCCCGGTCATCTCCTCTATGCTTTCCCACAGTCTGACATGAAAACCATCGTGACGGCAGAGGCGAAAAGGGGGTGAAAAACATCGACGATCCCAATGCCGCAAAGAGTGTTTACAAAGGAGAGGGCAGATGGGGATTAGGACAATGTTCCCTCTGGATACGATCCTGATTCCTATGTGCTTTTCTGCGTCTCACCAGCTTAGACCAGATTAAGCCTGGAGGTCTTAATGTCTGAGCTAGATGGACAGAGAGGAAGACTAGTGACAGACATAGAGTCATTTCTGACTGTTTATGACTTATGTTTACTTAATACTTATAAATAATTGTGTTTTACATCAGATAATCACTGAATAAATCTGCAAATAGTGCAGCCAAATGATTTAAAAATATATATAAATACAATTTGTTGCTGGAATGCTCAAGATAACAATTTGTCACATTACAACAACTATCTAAATGTAGTGAATTTAGATTGAATCGGATTCAACACAAAGTAGTGCATAACTGTAAAGTGTTAGTAAAATAAGGTGTCTTTTATAGAAATAAACATAAGACTGAAAAGTGTGGCATACATTTTCTTTCAGCCTCCTCAAGTTAATTGGTTTTTGACCCACATGACATTTCATTGAAGTTACTTAGACAACCTTGGACTGGTGTAAGGCCTCTAAAGAATATATTTGAAGCAGTTAATGCCGATAGTTGGGCATGGTGGATGACCTGGGATGTTGAAGACATGTTTCTCTTTTAACAGCCCTGGGAACCTACTCGGTATCACAAATGTGAAACAACAGAACAACCGAAATAAAGCACTGTTAACATCTCAAATAAAACTAAAAAATCAGTTTGTTTTATCATGACCCCAAACATATCATCAAATCGTCATCAATTTTCTTACTTCATTGCTCAGTTCTCATCCCTAGAAAACCACTATACTGAGCAGACTAGGTAAGTATACTCTTGAGGGATTTTGAAAGGAGGAATGCTCAAAATGCTTTCTGGGTGCTCCAACCTTGTTAAATGTTAAAAAATACCTAATACAGTTTTATTAGGAAAACATAAGTCTACCAGATAGGGTTTTTGCAAGAAAAAAAAGGCAGACTGAGGCGCATGTGACTGAGTGACTGTCACATGACAGGTCGTGACGCCGTGTTGTAGTCTGTCAGCTGTTAGCCTAGCATAGCACAGAACAGCAGTGAGGAACAGCTGTAAGTAAAGACGCTGGATGTTTTTATTGAATGTGATGTGTTAAGTACACATGTTTTCATACTGTAATGTTGCATTATATGCATAGCATCTATTATTTCTGGCAGTTTGTGGAATGCAGTCGGTGCTAATTTAGTCAAATGGTTTAGCATTCTCGTTTTCTCTTCTGTTCGTCTCTAGCTATAATCAAGCTAACGGTTCTTGTGTCATTGTTAAGGTCAGAATTAGGCCTTTTTACTTGTTCAGAAAAATCCCCGTTAAAGTCTTTTTTGCCTTACAGTGCTGGAGGCTGAGTGTTGTGGAATTTTGTCCCAGTTCTCGGTTAAACCTACCACAACTAGTAATGACTTTGTGTTAGCTACGATAGCAAGCTAATGCTAGCAGGCTTCTTCAACTCTGTAAGTCTGATAAATATGCAACACTTAATGTGTCATTTATTATTTTCCGCTAGTTATCTGTAGTTTGAATTTGCCAACAACATATAATCTCTCTGTTTCGCTGAAGAGCTCCATAAATTAGTATATAACCATCCTACTCAATACTCCAGCGTGTTTGACTTAATCTGAAGACACAATTTAAATCAGCCCAATTTATGTATCCGATTAAATGAGGGAATAATGTTAATTTTTGGACTTTGAAATGTATGACCACAAGTGGGGGGGGAGGGGTATTTTATTTTGATGCATTTCATAAATAGAATTTTTTTTCTTTATATATCTAGCCATATCATGTTTTTTTTATGTACCTTTTAATCAAATTCTGTATGTCAAGAGTTTTTTAACTTTAAATTTTGCTTATCAATGTTTCTGTTCAAGAAGCAGCTGCTTAAAAATAGCAAAGGTCGAGGGGTGGAAAAAGGCAGACACTACTCATGGCCAAAAGGCTTAATAAAATCAGTGCTCTTGGTGGGAACATATTAATTCTGTTCAAATTCTGAGAATATCTTCTGCTGTCGTTAAGTGTGTGATTTCCAGTCTTTCATACTATGGTGTTATAAGTAATTATTTTCTTCTCAGGTTGTGTTTTTATCCAGACATACTCTGTTAAGACTTCAGGACAAAATGGATATCCGTGGCGCTGTGGACGCTGCTGTCCCAACCAACATCATAGCTGCAAAGGCAGCTGAGGTTCGGGCCAATCTGGTCAACTGGCAGTCTTATCTTCAGTAAGTTAACTCTACTTAACCCATAAGTCCTAATTCACATTAGTCAATACTTATAATCCACAGTGTTGTGGTACAATTTATTTTTAAATGGCTATGTGCAAGAAACAACTGGTTAATAAAAACATATGTCAAGAAGAAGAGCAATTAATTCCAACTCTTGGTGAGAACATATTAATAAGAAATAAATGTCTTCACACATAAATGACCTGTTTTCATATTGTACAGGCATTCATTTACATTTTGAATATAGAAAATGTCTAATAGCCTTGTTACTGGCTGGATTGTGCTAGGTTAGTTGTTCTTCTGTTGATGGATGAGCACAGCATTTGTACAAATGATTCTAAATTCTCAATTTTAATAGAGTGATACTTGCATAAAGTCTGGTTCTAAGCTCATAAATTTCCAGCTTTTGTAAGTACTTTGCAAATACATCACATACTTGAGTTTAGAAACTAAATGTAATTGGTAGATATCTATTTGTGACACCACATCAATGGTGTCACAAATGTACTTATTTAGATAGTCAACATTTACATTTGTGTAAGGTTTTCATGTGGTCTGTTTGATATTAGTTTTGTACTTGTCATCAGTATTGTATAAGCAGTAATTCTCATTTCTTTGCTCCAAAATATCTTTTTGCAGTCTTTCTGTGATTAGTTGTTAATGTTTGGTGAGATTTGTTGTAATTTCATAGCCTAACAGTAGCTCAGCTGTTGTTCCTCAAATGTGATTCATTGTCTTGAGTTATACTTCCTGTTTTAACTCTAACCTTTCAGTTTAACAGCTCTGATTTATTTAACCCACAGTATTATTTCTAAGTCAATAAATCATTGATTAACATTTCAGCTTCACATGGCCCATTCAATTGTTGTTGTAGCTACATACCAGTTCAGACTTAGCTTTGTTGTTGTCTCAATATGGCCGCATCTTACGTCCATGGTCATTTCTGTTGCTCAAGCAGCCCCTTTCATTTTGAACTAGCTTGCTTGTGAAAAGTGAGTCACAGAGCATGTGTCAATGGCAGGCATGCATGCTGTAAAACTACTTCAATAATAAATCACAGGTTTTTGTTTTCTCCCTGCAGATGTTTCTCTTGTTCAGATGTTACATGTGTAAGGCAATTTGAAAACATTATTGTAGCCCTGCTCTCAAAAATTGCCATTATTGTTAATTTGTGTTGCTTGTAGGAGTCAGATGATCTCTACAGAGGACTGTGAGTTCATCAAGAAATTTGAAAAGGCCAACTCTGAAGAGAAACAAGTCATTTTGACCAAAGAGGGACACCAGGTAAACAGTTTGTGTACACTGCAGTGTACCTTTCATTTTATAAGGGTCATTCTGTGTCTCTAGTTTATTCAAAATGTACCAGAAGACACTTGACTGATTTGTTGCACGTGTTTGCAGACTAAACTTTAACTCAAATCCTTCATACATTATAAACGTTTCTAGAACTGTCTGTTTTTGGTAGCATTGCAAAGTTGTAATGTCTTGCAAAAGTCTCAAACTGAGTGCTTTGAAAAGCTGTAATTTGGAGATACCCATTTCAGTTTTTCATTTTGTGCTCACACTAACTCTCCCTCCCTCTGAATTCCTACTATTTTGTTGCTCCACAAATTATCTTGATTTTTACTGTTATTACATTGTTTCTGGCTTCTTTTCAAAGGTGCTTGTTAATTAAAAATGAAAGCAAGACAAGACTGTTCATTAAAAAAACAACAACAAAAAAACCCCACGTGGTTTGGTTTTTTCTTCCCCTTTTCAGTGTGCAAAGACGTTTCTGAACCTGATGGCCCACATCTCCAAGGAGCAGACAGTCCAATACATCTTGACTCTGATTGATGACACTCTGCAGGTAAACAAATACAACCTCACACTTTTGGACATGTGCCATTTTATTTTGTCTCAATGAACAAAGTTAAGTTTAGAAGGTTTTTTAAGGTACTTGCACAAAAAAGTTATTTTTGTTGATTTTCACATTCTATAATTTAATTATCCTTTTAAAAGAAATAATTATACAAATAAAATGTTTTACTGACCTGATTCCGATGTTGTGGTTTCTCCCATGTCGTCAGTTTGATATACATCAACACATGTACAGTCTAAGTGCTAATCCAAGATTTTACTTCAACTGGTTTTTAGGAGAACCACCAGAGAGTGAACATCTTCTTTGACTACGCCAAAAAGACGAAAAACACAGCCTGGTCCTACTTCCTTCCAATGCTCAATCGTCAGGATCTGTTTACTGTCCACATGGTGAGTTAGAGATGCACCAAGTTTTTAGTTTTCTTTTAGGTTGCAATTCCATTTTTTTGACTTACTTTTTTTCCCTAAAGACTATGTCACCAAAACAAGAATAATCACGCTATTAAGAGGTAGCTGTTAAAAGTTCATCCAGAAAATTAACGTATCAAAGAAAAAGTTTGATTTTTATTGAACTTAAAAAGACGTTCTTCACAATATATGTCGTTGATTGATGTATTTATAGGCATAAAATTTAGAGAGTTCTTATTTTTGTTGAATTAGTGGGATAGAAAAAAAAGTTTTTTGTTTTTCTTTTCCCAAAATTTGACCTCACGATTCAGAATAAATCAATGGAAAAGATTCTAGAGCTGCATCTCAATCGCTATCGGATTATCAGCCTTATTGCAGTCACAAAGCATGACTTCAATGCAATATTTGACTTGCTACCTTTTTCATTCACACTCTGTTTGCCACTTATATATTTGGCAAGTCAGGGCATTTTCACACTTATAGCCAGTTTACTTTGGTCCCAATCAGTTGGTTAGCTTGTTAACTTGTAACTTTTTCCACAGGTTTGGTTTCTTTTTACGCAAAGAAAATTCCAAGCAAACCAAAATTACACTACAAGCCACTCATTAACATTAATAAAGGAATAAGGAGTCATTAAATCATGATTTAATTGTAACTGATGTAAACATTTTTAATGTTCGGCTTTCAGATATATGTTTTCCTGATTCTATACAGCCCTGGGTGATTCTGATTTCTGAGCTGTTGGCCGGTACATTTAATATATACACAAGCTGGAATCTTGAAGTTGGTAAATGTCTGTCATAAAGAAAAGTGCTGTCCTTTATTCTGGATAAAACATGCAACATTAAAACAACACATTAGTTAAGTTAAAGTCAAAATGGATTTCTGGTTGGAATATTTTGTATCATATTACAAATTGATAATGTACTAGTATTGATTCTCGTGTTTAAAGAAGAAAGTGTAAGTGCTGTAGTCAGGTAAGGTGCTAATGAAAAGGTTCTGGCTTAAAATCAGCAGTGAACTGGAAGATTGTAGTCCAGGGTGTTAAGGAATATTTCTGTCTTGAATGAGACTGCTTCACACATTAACAAAAAATGATTAAAATGTGCTTTAATTGAGAAAATTCCCAAAACATGGAGCATTTCAGTTTGCAGCATATGAAAGTTGCAAAACATTGAAGCAGTCACAGCACCCAACACCAACTTCTGTCGGCAGTATGAAATAAATAAAAGGGCATGTTTGTATCAAAACCTTGGTGAAGGAGTGTCTCTATAGATGGTGGTGACCTTGTCTTTTGATTCATGTATTTGGGTGTAGTGTGTACATGGCAAAGAGTGTGTGGTAAAGTTTGGCAAAAGATAACAGCAATAGTCTTGATCGAAGGATGGGAAGCTGGCAGAGGAAAAATCTTTTATAACAGCCATGTTACCTTTACAACTTTCTCTATTTCCAAGGTTCTCTGCTTAATAGTAAATAAAATATTAGGTATACAATTTTCCAAATTTTAACCTGTTTCTTGGTTGTTGTTTTAATGGTTTTTATAACATGATGCTTTGCTTTGTTCCTATTTTTTAAGCTAAATATTGCTGCTATTGCCAGCAATAGATAATTTGGAAATCTGTAAAATTTAAAAAATACATGAAATATTCTATCCGTAAGACAGGACAGCCTAAAACAGATTGGTTAGTAATCATCATTTAGCTCTGCAGGGACCGTACTGCATTTGGTTGATTGTCCTATATTAGATAATGATTTCTTGTTAACTCACTCTGTCTCTGCTGGATGTTCCCCTTGGCTAGGCAAATGCTTGAGCACAGTATTTTGCTTTAATTAGTCGTTGAATGTAGTCTGATTAGTATTTCTGACCTTCAGACTTTTTTCTTTATTATTGCAGGGCTCATTATGCATCAACTGTTAGTTCAAGACTTTACAGATTCACATGTAAAATTCTGGTAAATCACCAAAAAAGTTAATTTTAGTTTATATTTTTAGATAGATTCAGAATTGTTGTGGCCAAATAAAGTGAATCCAGTTAGAGCCTTGCCTTAAGTCTTAGTAATAAATTCTTCAACAAGGAATATTATTGTCAGCGTCGATTGGTAGGTCTTTGGAGAATGAATACTTGTCACCAACCAATTTTTTGATGCGTCTCTATTTTTGATTGTGTGAATTGTGAACTTTTCATCGTCTTGCGTATCACAGTAAATTTCTTAATGTTCTTCATTTATAAAACTCCTTTTTTTCTGTTCTCCTATAGCATGGCTCCACCCATTGAACGTGCTTCTTTTTCTACCTGAACTCTGTGAAATGGTGTTTGTTCACATTAGGTTGATACGAGCTATCTATAGCTTGCCCTTACAGCTTAACCACAACGTTGTGTTTTTGGGAAAGGACAGAATGATTAAGAGCCATCACTGTGTACCGAATAGTAAAAGAAGGCTTGCATTTTCACCTCCAACTTGGTGTACTGCATCACATTTTTCACATCCAGTCCCTTTAACAGATGCTTCTGATACTAATCTTAGAAATTCATCAATAATTCCTCACAAACAGCCTTCCTTTTTTCTGAAAAGCAAGCAATTAAGGTAATGACCTGTCTGCCACTCTTTTTCAATTCAAGAATGACCATCTAATGGCAGACATAGTATTATGACACGGCACACACTGTCTAATTACGAAGAGCAGCCAGATGGTATCCAGCAGGTGGGCAAAATGTGACCTCAGATCTGTAGCAGAGCACTTTACCCAATCTAAGTGTCATGCTGAGTCTTACTTTTAAATTTCTACCGTGTTTCTGCACATCCTCCCTTTGACGAAAAGGAAATTGGAGAGTGGATTTTTTTTTTCCTGCCTCATCTTGGGCCACAGTCAAGTGTTACCATGATGGAGTTTTGAGACATGAGGCTCAGCGAGTACTGCCTTAGATGGAGATTTTGCCATAATCTTGTTTTAGAACAGTTTTGTTGAAAAGCCTTTTAAAAGAAAATTTGCATTAACTTTGTGTGTACCCAGACGTTAGCTTGCTTATCTTTTTGACGTATATACCTGTGGAATTTCAATTAGAGATGCTTTATAGCAGACTTTATCTTGTTGTGTGTTGAAACTCTCTTAAGGTCACTCTTATCATGCTGCTTCTTTGAAAACACAGCAATGAACACAAAATTACTTTATTTCCTTTATTTCCATTCTTAAGTCTCACTATGGTTCTATTTATTTCATGTTAACTAATAACATTCATTCAATGTTGAGACTGTTGAAAAGAATTAATTCACCCTTGGACATTTTCACATCTTATCAGGTTACAACCACGAACCTAAACTTAATCTTTTGGGATTTATTTTTAAAAGATCAATAAAAAGTTGTTTTTAAATGGAAATTTAAAAGAAGATTTTTTTTGGCTAATACATTTCTAAAACATTTGGCATCCATTTGTAGCCATGTTTTAAACACCATTTGCTACAACTTTCTGTCTTTTGTCAAATGTCTCTACCAGCTCTGCACCTGTACAGACTGAAACTTTTTGTCTATTTCTCTTTGCAAAAGTGCTAGGAACAGTGATTATTATTTTTAAATATTAATTTAGTTTCAAAAATACATTTATAATCTAATTTATAGCTTGCATTTACTTGACTGGACTATACTACTGTATGAAAATGCTTTGATTAGGATTGCCATTCCCTCAGTCTTCCTCCAGGATTACCCTGCGATTTCTCTCAATCAATAGTCATTTTTGCTATTGACTATTGATTGTTAATCAATAGTCAGCACAGATGGGGAAGCACATCTTCCCCATCTGTGCTGAAAAAAAGAAACATCCACCAAGAACAATGCTTCTTCCACCATGTTTTACTGCAGGGATGAGTGTTTTGAGCAATGCCAATCTTGTGGAAAACTGCAAACATGACTACTGATGGTTTTCTTAGAATGTCAAATAAATACGGCAGTCGTCTTGTCAACAGATTATGAACAGTGCTCTCTCAGAAATTCAAAGCTCTTGTTATTGTTTTATAAGTTATTAGTTAAGGTTATGAGTTAAAGGGGATGAATACGAATTCACAACACACTTTTCTGATATTTTTTTCTTATAGATTTCTAATCTCTATGCATTGTTTTCTTTTTCAGTTCAAGTTCTGATTCATTTTACAAAGAATCATGGTGTAGATGTTGAGATAATAGTTGATGTAAACTACCATCCTCCATCTTAGGCTGCAAGGATCATCGCTAAGCTGGCTGCCTGGGGGCGTGATCTGATGGAGGGAAGTGATCTGAACTACTACTTTAACTGGATTAAAAGCCAACTCAGTTCACAGGTATGCAACTCAAATATGATATGATTTAAAAAGAAATTAAGAGATGGTTTCATCTTAGAAACAAATGTCATAACTAGAAACTTAACATTAAGTTTATTTTTTTTGTGTGTGAAATATTTCTTACTTCTCTTTGTGTTTCAGATTCACAGCATAGTGTATGCATTTTGCAAAGTGTTGCAATTAAAAACATGATTCCTGCTATTATCTGGAGGCTGACTGTTGTTGTGATGGTCCACTTTTTGGATCATCGTGTGACATTATGAATGAAAAAATCTTATTATGTTCCTGATTAGAATTGAAATTGATTTAGCTGACTTTGGAAATGATTTGTTGTCTTTTATTTCCTAACAACAAATTGTTCATTTCTCAGATATAAGCTAGTGAGCCTGTAGGTTTAGTTTCTTCCTTCTCATAAAGAGTTTCAATTTATCCCCCTTCCTAATTAGTTTACTAGCTGTAAGCATTTCTAATTCCGCTCTCTATTCATTTCTTCTTCATTTTGTGCTGTGAGTTGAATTTAAAGTTAAACCATTATCTAAATTAATAGAATGTATTCATTCATATTTGATTTCAGCAGACTTGTTATTCTTGAAGATGGGCTAATGACTACATATTAAACACTTGCATTACCTTGGTAGAGATCTGCATTAAAGTTAGGATTTTAAAACTAATTTTGCTTCTTGAAATTGCATTTGATTATTTTTTTCAACAGGCACAAAAGGAACCATTGAGCTTCTACTGTTCCTGAATTTCGTCTTTGGTCATGCACATATTGTGTGGTTCTTTGCCTCACAATATTTTTTTTATTATTTTATTTTAGTTTTGTCTATTGTTTTCTATCTTTTATTAGAATCTACATGGTTCAGGTCCAGAAACAGGCACAGGAGCAGGAACAATTTCCCCCAGTGAAGTGAGTATGAGCAAAGTGCATCTCCAGTCAACTCAGCACCCGGAAAGGACAGACATCTGGGTTTGAAGCTGGCATACGTTAGCTGCTGCTGGACTTCCACATCTATTCTCTCCCTTTCTCTTTTCTCACCCATCCTGTTGTTGCACTCCAGTTTTTCATTACCAGCTTTAGATGGGTGGAGACATGAGCAATATTAGAGCGATGTCTCCATTTTAGACAGCATGGTGTTTGCTGCCACAGGTTGATCTTTAAAGTCCGAATGAAAAATGCATGCCAGAAGCCAGTTCCGCTCTAATGTTGAAGGCGCATGACAAACAGCTTTCTCTGAATATTAGACTAGCAAGAGGAAATTGAAGTAACATTTGCACAGACGCGGCATCCCACCATTTCTTATCCCATACTTTTTCAAGCATATTGCAGTTATTCTGAGAAGTGTGCTCAGAAATGTGCCCACGCAAGCTATCTAATAACTTATCATTTCCTTCTCCTCTGCATTTTCAACCAGGTAACATCTGCTCCTCTGCTATTCTGTCTTCATTGCTGCCTGAACTTCTTGCTGGACTTTTGCTTTTATTCTACCTCTTTCAATTAACTGATTAATGTGATCTAATTTTTTCCTCAGCTTCCTGCACTCTAATATTTCTTTACATTTTGCTCAGGTCTAATTGGACCCTTTTCCTCCACTTTTGCTCTGTATCTATCGTAACTCTACTGTGATTTTTTTAAATTATTTATTGTTTTTTTTTTTAGCATGTGTTGATATTATTGACTGCATGTGCACTGCCTCTGGTTTGATACGTGACAATAATGCAAGGTTGAAGTTGCCTTCTTCTGTGCTTTCTGCTTATGAACCATTTGATGTTTGGAATTGCACTTAAATGTGTATGCAGCTCTAACCCTTTTCCATGCTTGATTTTGGATTTGCCTTTGTATTTTGCAGAGTTCTCAGTATATTCAGTGTGTGGCTGGCTGTCTTCAGCTGATGCTGAGGGTCAATGAATACAGGTTTGCCTGGGTCGAAGCTGATGGAGTCAACTGGTGAGAAATAATTCTTTAAAGTTGCAGCACTTTATTTATCATTTATACAAAATATTATAAATAAGTTTGAGGTCATGTAAAGTTTGATTTTGAGCTACTTTGTTTTTTGTTTGCATTTTTGTACTCGACTTTTGATTAGGGTAAGAACTTTCATATTTAATTATTGTAACTAATGTTAGAAATTGTTACTTTAATGATTGATTTCCAGCACATGATTTATGAATATACACAGTCCCAGTGGGGCATAGTTGTACAGCTCATCTTGTAAAACTAGACATATTGTTTTGATTTGGAATGATGTCGAGCTCCAGTCCTTTAAACTAGATTTAGTTGTTTTTTTTTAAATGTCTATTTTAAGCATGACTACAGCATGCAAAGTGTCAACACATTTCATATAATTTAGTTTGATTAAAACTGTTTACTTTAAATTGTATGAAAGAGAAGAGGGAATAAAATGTGTTTTATTTATAATTAGATTTTCAGTCACATTCTGAATTTCTAATTAAATTAACTCTTTCTATATTCAGTCTTCAGTACTTCTCGTCTGTTCATATTTTTCCATCCAAAAACATTAGTAGACAAATAATGAGCTGCTGAATTAACTTGCATCCTGTTCAGTTTGTGGTTTTGTTCACATTATTTTTCCATATTATTGGGTATTGTAACACTGAAAACAGCATCACACTATTCATACTAGTCAACAATTATCCCTACCCATTCTTGAATAAAAAATACAGTATTACATTTATTTAATTATATTTATCTTGCAGAATACTAGAATCTTTTGGGTAAAGCTTTGAAGCTGGCTTTCTAGCTGGGTGAGAGGTAGTGTGCAGCGACAAGTGGGATAGGGGGAGTGCTACTTTACAACGTGGTTCAAACAGTTAGAAGAAACTCTGATTACTACAAACTTTAATAGTTGTATTGTATACTCCAGTCCTCAAGGGCCGGTGTCCTGCAACTTTTAGATGTTTTTCTGCTGCACCACACCTGAATAGAATAATTAGGTCATTTGCAAGGCTCTGGAGAACTTGTCTACACAAGGAGGTGGTAAGTAAGCCATTTCATTCTAGTGTTTTGTACCTGTAGCACATCTATAAACTGCAGGACACCGGCCCTCGAGGGCTGGAGTTTGACACCTGTGGTATAAGCTGTATGATGGATAATTTTACAGTTTTAAAGCTTTGCTACACTTTCTTATCTGAAACTGACCCATACTTGGTAAGTGAGTACACATACTGTGTGCTTTGACTTAGTTTGATTACTGACAGTTTTGCATCAGGATTTATTCAAGATTAAAGGGATTCTATACACTTTTGAAAAGTGTGGAAAATGTAGAGAATTGATTTAAATACTTTCCAGGTTTGAACTAGAACAGAAAGATAAAACAGAACATGGAAAAATATCTGTATTTCTAAACTTTAATTTCTGTCCTTGTGGTGGAAGATCAATTAGTCCCTCTGTCCATCCATCCACAGTATTTGTTTTATTTTTTATGAGTTCCATATTTAAATCTGACTACTGTAGAATTGTCCGTAAATTGAAAAATTGGCCTGGAAAATGTGCTGGGGATCTTGAGATTTACAGTCTTTAAAATGAAACCATCAGCTTTCACTTTAAAACTTGATGGCTTTAAAGGTAAATCAGATTATAAGAATGTGAGATGATTACATGTCACTTAAAAACATAGCACTCTCAATGGAACCATGGAAACACAGAGTCCCTCCACATTAGAATATGTTAAAGCAACATATTCTAAATTCACACCTGAGCTAATAATAATGTTTTTCTGTAAATGTGACTCTGCTTGTGGTGTGTACACACGTTTTTAAACCAGGTGATTAAACCAGTCTTAACTTGTGGTTCAAGATTATGTTCTAATGAAATGATCAATGATTCTCAGCATCTTCAAACCGGCTCCATGCTTTGTTCCTTGAAGTGGGCTGTAAATCCAGCCTCACCACACAATTTGTGTGCTAATTGTTGCACATCAATAAGGTCCACATCTCTGCACTTAACAGTCATTTCTGCAAATATACAAGTTGTTTAGTTGTGACCATCAGTACTGTACAGAGCATTTTAAGCAACTTGTCCATTATCTGAAGACCATCTGAATATTTCTGAGCTATTATCAGAGATAATGATGTGCAGCATGTAGCCAGGCTGAGTAAACAGGCATTAGATAAAAAAAAGTGAGGCCTCTTCCCATCACTTTGTGCTTTATTTGCCTGTTTTAGCTTTTACTTAATTATATAACATTTTTATGTTGCAGCATCACAGCAGTGCTGAGCAACAAGTGTGGCTTCCAGCTTCAGTACCAGATGATCTTCTGTATATGGCTGCTGGCTTTCAGTCCGCAACTTTGTGAACAGTTGCGGCGCTACAACGTAGTTCCCGCCCTGTCCGACATCCTTCAGGAGTCTGTGAAGGAGAAGGTCACTCGAATCATTCTGGCTGCCTTCAGGGTCAGTGGTGAATTTTTCACTGGTTTTGTGTCCCTGTACATGTTCCTATTTCAAGGAAAAAGATCAAATATTACTGCTTACCTGTTCCTGTGATTGTGGTTTTGTTTTACTTTGTCATTTATATCTGACAAAAACTAGAACATTTGTTGCTTTAATGTTTTACTTTATGTTTTGTACTCAGTCATTATTTTCAGATTTGTTTTCTGCTCTAGTCAGCAGTTGTTTTCAAGGTAAACCCTATCCTACCTGCTCAGATGAGATAAGTTACACTTTCATCTTAAGTAACACATTTTTCTTATTGTAGTAGGAATGAATTTTAAGCAGAAATAAATACTTGCTTGAAGTGTATCATGTGCAGGGAAAGACACTTCTAAGTGGATAAAATTGCTCAATAACAAAATCTTTCAAATGGTGATAAATTACAAAGATGAGCTGAAAAATTACCTGACCCGGTATAGCAAAATGAAAGCTGGTGGTTGAAACCCACTGCCTGCTTTATTTCATCTTTTGAAAGTAAAGTGCAACTGACAGTCCACTAAACATGATCAGTGTTTTCAAGAGGATGACTTATTCATATTTCACTTTGAGTAAATTGTAAGGAAGGGAAGTAGGATTTTAAGAAGAAAAAGCTTCAGCGGTATCTCAACTTTGTCCAACATCAGACAAACTGAGTGACCTTGGTCCAAGCACAATGGTGAGATAAATGGCACTGATTACATGTTTGAAACATGAGCCCAGAACAAGCTGATTTTTAAACCCTGATTTACTGCAAAGTACTCCGCATTTTAGGCCTCTCCTTCAAACTGCCGTTGCTGTTTCAGTTATTTTCATCTGTGACAGATATGTGTCTGTTTATGTTAAACTGTATTTTCGTCACCTGTTTTTTGACTAAACGAAATTAAGAGTTGAATGGAATAAAATACTCTGTGAGAGAGTAGGTTTCAATCCAAAATTTCTACAAAATCTAGAAAAATATCAGCTTTGGTTTCAATATAGCTTAGATCTGGGTTAGTGTGGACAAAGAATATAGACTACAGAAGATATGTTTTCTCTCATTGTCCATTTAAGATGTCCATCTGTTGTCCATCTCCTTTTAGTCTTTGTTTTAATTAATCTTACCCAGAACTCTTTAAAGTAGAGAAAAAATTAAGTATTTAATGATCCCTCTGTAAAAGGAAAGGGTTTCTTCCTTTAGGCATTCTTAAAAGTTTCTTGTAGAGTTAGAATGCTTTTTACAACTAATTAAAAGAAGTGAGTGGCAAGTGGTCATGGGAGAAGAGACTCATCTTAAGTGGGTTTCCCCTGAGCCTCCCAACTTCCTTTCCACTGTTTCCTTCTAAGAATCTACACAATTTCTCTGTTTAGCAACAATTAAAAAGTTTATTTGTTGAAACTCAAGGTCTCTCAAAGTATCACTGCAGATTTTCTGTAAACATGCAGAACATTCATTTTTTTTATTCAAATGGAGTCTTTTAAAGAATAATCAGCAGTATTCTGCATGTTTGTGTTTTCCCAAATGTCCCTATTATGCAAATGATTCTGCTCACCACATGGGACGACCAAAGGGACTTAAATTATCCTCACCATCTGGACGTCCTTGAACACATCACCAAACGTTGTACTTCAGAGTCAGTGCAGCATTCTCTCCCAGTCAGACTTTGTGAGAAGTTTATTTAATTTAAGTGCATTATTTTTTCCACTTTTTGTTTTCTGGAAGGTGCATTTGTCCAAAACAAAAACAATTCCACTTTTTAAACACAATAGACAAGAAGTAAGAAATGGCAGTTTTATTTATAGGTTAAATTTTTTTTTTTTAAATGACAGTATACCAACTCCGCTACCTGCCTGATAGAATATAATTTGTTTAATGTCTCTATTTCATGTTAAGAAAATTATTATTCTTTTATTTTGCAGAAAATGTTACAATAAAATTTACTTTCTTAGTTTTATAGATTTGTTTTTGTTTTGTTTTTTTCAAATTCTCCTAATTATTTTGCTTGAGAATAATTTTCTAAATTTCTTTAACATTGTTTCTTATTAGTGGTTAACTCTGTTTTATTCCCTCCCCACACAATCTTAATACTGCACATTAAATGCTGGTTTAAGACATGCACATCCATTATATGTTGATTTAACATTGAAAGACAGTACATGCATAAAATCTTTATTACTGAATTTTCACTACGGTTTTCCTAAATCAACTTAAAATTTCTCTAGAGGAAATATCCATGCAGAAGGTTTGTCTGTTATGTGATGAATGATGTTAGAATCAGTAGTACAATAGAAAAGCTATGTGCCTTGATTTATGATTGTCCCATTATAAGACAAAGAGAATTACCAACTTAGATTAGTTTATTTGTCACATGCACAGTTACACACAGCACAATTAAATTTATTGGTACCTGCAGCCAAAGAAAAGAAAGGAAAGAAACAAAATAAGAGAAAGCAGAATTTTCACACAGCAAGTATGTATTTAAAAAGATAAAAACTAAAATTACTATTCCAAAGTTTTGGAGCAGGTACAATGGCAGCTGACCTCACCATGTCGTTTTCTCAGACATCTGTATATATGGGATGACTCTTAATAACTGTTTCTGTACTATGTATATGAGAATAAAGACAATGATTAAATCTAAGATGTTTAATTTATAGTTTGTTAAATACCCCAAACTATAAATGCACTGATCAGACTCTGATTAGCTGCCAATAATAATTTTAGCTGATTTCTCTTTAAGAATTAACAAAATTCAAACTAGTTTGTACACAGATCTGATTGGGTATTATTACTTGTAAATTAATAAAAATTCTCCTCGTAGCAGGTACATCTGGTGTGGCGTTCTTCTGGCAGACCAGATGTAGCTTCTGGCAGTTCTTGCATTTCTTTTTTGTGTATCTGCTTTGTCTTCTGAAACTCCCAGTCGGTCATGGCAGATGGCCGCTTGTACTGAACCAGGTTCTGCTGGAGGTTTCTTCCTGTAAAGTGGAGTTTTTCCTTTCTGCTGTTGCTACATGTACACTAAGTATGAAAGAAGCCAGTAAATTAATGCTTATTTTTTGTAAATTACTCTGAGATGACTTGCTGGAAATTGACACTTTAGAAATAAACTGAATTGAAATAAACATCGGCCTGTTTATTACAATTTCAACATTTTGAAATCCAGTCTAAGTTATTAACACGCTGGATTATTACTTGTTTTTAATAACGTTTAAACAAATGGTCATATTATGTTAATATTACATTTAATTGAGTCCCACAAAACAGATCTTTAAGTTATCAGTTCTCAAAGTTTTAACAGACAGAGATAATCCATACCTGACAAGCTTCTACATAGATCTTTTGGTTGCGTTGTTGTTTACAGAATCTGCTGGAGAAGTCTGCGGAGAGGGAGACTCGTCAGGAATACGCTTTGGCCATGATTCAGTGCAAGGTACTGAAGCAGCTGGAAAACCTTGAGCAGCAGAAGTACGACGACGAGGATATAACCGACGACATCAAGTTCCTGCTTGAGAGGCTGGGAGAGAGCGTCCAGGATCTTAGGTACTCAGTGGTCACAGTTTCTTGAATAGGAGGCAATCAGTGACCATTTATTTTTAGTTCTAATTACTTCTCCAATGTCAAAAATCCAAAGATGTTTTTTAAGAGTCATCTACAATTACAATTGTGGATGACCCCTAGCTTAACCGAATTATGGACATTATATTATTCAACACTACAAAGGCTGAATACTTTAATAATTGTGAATACTGAAGTGATTAAATGCTGGGATGATCTCTGTCTGCCATTGCACCTCTTCAGATCTAATGGGGTTTAATAAAAGCACCTTTTGTGTTTCACAAAGTAAAAACAAAAAGTGTCATTCACAGAATTTCTTTCCTTGTTGTTTTATAATAATGTTCTTTGTCTTGTGTGTGTTTTTTTATTTATTTTTTTATTGAAAGCTCTTTTGATGAGTACAGCTCTGAGCTCAAGTCCGGCCGCCTGGAATGGAGTCCTGTTCACAAGTCGGAGAAATTCTGGCGTGAGAACGCTGTCCGCCTGAATGAGAAGAACTACGAGCTTCTCAAGTAAGAGAAGCCCTTACTACAACTAGAAAGGGAATTTTATCCTTGGCTTGAAACTTGATTTATTGTTATTTTGAAACTGCAGTAAGAGTAAAACTGCTTAAAGTGCAGACTGTTCAGTCACATAAGGACTGAAAATATTATTCAATGCATAATGATGTGAGATTTTATCAGTGGAATGAATAGCTTATGTCATTTTAATTGTATTTTTATGCTAAAAGTTGTTTCAAAGTTAAAGTCTTGCATGTGGTGCAAAAAAATTTAATTTTAAGATGGGTAAGTAAAATCTCTTGTTATCCTGCAAAATTTCAAAAGTGCCTAATACATTTTATACAAATTATTTTGTTTGAACCATCTCAGTTATTGGTACGAAGATCACCATAAATTAGACTTCCTCTAACTACAATCCTCATTTTCAACAAAACAGAAGATGCTTTTTTTTTTAGCTATCCTTTAAAATTGCAGACTTAATCGGTTGAACTTTGAATCAGTTGAAGATCAGAAGATTCCTGTTTGAAATTATTCTTTCATGTTGGCTACTACACAGAAATCTAGGTTTAATTAAAAGTAAATTCTATTTGATCTTATCAAATGAATTATCTGGACGCATTTTTAATTCCTCATTTTTGTACAAAAAATTCAGGATAACAGAATTAATTATTCTCATTTTGTGATAAAATAATCAGCTTGTGATCTTGAAGTAATACCAACAAAATACGTCGTTCTGCTCAACAGTGATGCAGTTGTTCTGTTAGTAACAGCTGTAAAAAACTGAATATATATTCTGCATTTGTTGCGTATTAACTTGAGGTGTTACTGAAGTAAACATTGTACTTTTGGTGTACTTTACTGAATTGTTTAACCTTGGCAAAGCACTGACACTTTACCTTAGAAGCAATACTAGTAGTTTTGTATAGCAGTGGTGACCTGATTTTTAGGCATCCAGGCTAAAATCAGTGAGTTGAAAGTAACTGAGTGGCCAAAATATCCTTTTTCTGTCTCTTTCTATCTTCTTTTTGTACATGGAAATATTTTTTTTGCAGTAAGTTTTGAAATCTCGTCAATTAATTTACCATGCACTGTTTTATTAATATAGTCTGGTTTCTTTAAATCTTTATTTTTACCAGTTTGGTTAGAAAAAGAAATTTCAATAGTAGTCAGAACCAAAGCAAAAAAATATAATTGAGAATTAGATTGGCCTGACTTCTTAAAAACATTTCTTATCAAAAAGAAAAACTGAAAATGTTAGGTTGAAAATCGTAATTGAAAAGTAAATTGACACCCTTCAGCTGCGATAACAGGTTTGAACACGTTCCTCCAGTCTGAAACACCTGTGCTCTGTGGAAAAGTATTTTGCTCAACTCTCTTCTCCTAAAAAAAACACTTGTAGGTGTGCCAGAGTCCTAATTCAAAACATTTAACCGACAAGTTGTTCTTTGTTGACACCTGTCTCTGGTAATACTTTTAACACCAGCATCTTGCTTGTGTGTGTGACTGTGTGAGGACTTGGGCCACCAGAGATAAAACAGAATCAATCTGTGGTTGTTTTCCTTGTTATTCCAGTCACACAGCCCAATGCTCTTATTGACATTCAGTAAAAATTCTAATCTGCTCATCTTTCCCATCATTGTCCTCTCTGTAATCAGCCCAGACATCAGATTAAATTGCCTTTCTTTTTTCTTTGTGTGTTTTTCTTGACTATCACAAGTATTTTTCTTGGTTTAAGCTTTAGACAACCTTAGAGTGTTATAGTAGAAGTTATGGGTTAGAAGTGCCTCTGTTTTAAAGTGACATTAGCTTTAGAGTTCATACTTTTCTGATTTTGACAAAATCCTGTATAAAATATCAATCCTCACATGGTGAATACATTTTAATATCGGAGTTTCGCTTTTTGTGTCTCATTCTCAAAAGGATCTTGACGCGTCTGCTGGAAGTCTCTGATGATCCTCAAGTTATAGCCGTGGCAGCTCACGATATTGGAGAGTACGTGCGACATTATCCACGTGGTAAACGGTAAGAAATTTAGCAATTCAAGCAACTCAAATTTTTAATAAACCAAAAAATTGCATTTTCTTTCCAGAGACACTTCCACATAGACCATCTGATAATTATGTGGTTTTAATTTGCTAATGACAAATGGCAGCTTGTTTCTTGCTGTCCTAGAGACAAACACAGAAGCACAGCGATATATATTAAAGTTACTGGAGAATATTTTTCAAAAATCTTTAGATAAAACTTTTTTATTGTAATACGATCAATGATTTGGTGATTTTTTTTTTTTTTTAGTTTTTTTATTCTTCCAAAACTGTGGTTTAGGTCATGAGACAACATGTAAATACAGCAGGTAGCTTTCCTGAACATTCATACTGACTCAGATTAAAGGATTGCCAAAGTTGCTAGCTTATACTTTTTATTTTTTTTGTTGATCCAACAAAGTTCTTACTCAAAATATGTTTTGTTTATATCAGTTTAAAAACAGTCATCAATAAGCTTCATCTCGTATTCTGATGGGCTTAAAAGAAAACAGGGATTTTCATGTTGTAGTTTTTGCCCTCAAGGTGCTTTTGATAGATACCTCGCCATCCCCAGCCACGACTCACACACGCACACACTCACCCCTGCACTTCATGCTGTGAAAGTGCATCTCCAGGAGAAAATACCATGCTGTGAAGTGTTTGTGTGAAAAGCAGCCAGAAAAAACTCAACTCTGTTCTAAAATGTCAGCATGTCACCCTCAACATAGTTAAGTCTTCTTTGTTCACATGACCTTCTCATTTCTCCATGTATATGAAGGTTTCTCAAAATATTACTTATTTTTAGAATGATTTTAAGGCATCATGTGCAAAGATTCTCGTGTGTATTTATTTAGAGTTTATATTCTGAATTTCTTTTAGTCAGTAATAGGACAGGTCGGAGATATTTTTAAGCTAATAGGCAGCGGTACGGATGCAAACTCCTGTTACACGGATGTCCTTGTTTCTCTTTGGTTAGATCATGTACTTTATTGTGAGAAGCATCATGCAGCACTGTTTTTCTTTTCATAAGCATTATGTCCTTTTACAAGGCCACTGACCCATTATAAGATACACAGAAAATTTTAGCTGGACTGGATTAGATTACATGATGGATCACTGAATGACCTGAAACATGAAAATTGTGGGCACGTTGTGTTTATAAAGGCCCTCTCCCATTATCTCCCATCTCAGGGTGATTGAGCAGCTGGGTGGAAAACAGCTGGTGATGAATCACATGCACCATGAAGACCAGCTAGTCCGTTACAACGCCCTGTTGGCTGTGCAGAAGCTGATGGTGCATAACTGGTATGAACAAATCCATCACTTCATTGGTTTACAAATGTTTTTTTTTTTTTAGTTTGACGTTGATCGCTAACCTCAGTGAACTCTCAGATGTTATCTGAAGCAAACCTTTTGATGGTGAAGAGCCCATCAGCTACAATCTGCATACAAATGACCGAAGCCCTGAGCTCACTCTCATAAATGATTTCATCTACGCAGCTTGATTAGACATTTGCTTAGGTTGAAGGTCGGTGGTGTGTCTGACATGATGTAATGTCGATGGAGATCTTTGCTGAGGAGAATCAGGAGGTTAAAAAAAAATAACACAGATTTAAGTAATGGCTGTCACTTCCTGTTTGACCTGAGAACCATTTCATCAGTTTTTCAAAGCATTAGGTCTGAGTCATCATGTTCCTTTTTAAATAAGAGTGTTGGAGTATTCTGGGTTTTTTTTGTTTTTTCTTTAAAAACATCTGTGGAGGATAGTTTCAGTCAATATGTTTAAAACCACATTTAACAGTGAGATAGGTCGAAAGTGAATGTTTCAAGTGTTTTGTCTACTTGAAAAAGAAAGCTGTCTGACAAAAACAGAATGCATACTTGTGAAATTTTGACCTCCATACTTTTTAGATGCTTTCTTGACAGAAACATCTGTTAATAAATCATGATTTCTTTTTTTTTTTTAGATTTCTGACCTCTAGTTTTTATGCTTCGACCAATGATAGACAATTCCAATTTTGCTTTAAGAACTATAAAATGAGATTTAATGGTATTGGAAAGATATTGAAAATGTCACATTGACAGAACACTTGCTATAGGACAAGGTTTAATTTTAATTTTGTGGGCTCTTTGTAGCCACTAAAATTATTTTGTGTGGCCGCCAAATTTGGCAATCGTCCATAACAACAAAATCAGTCCACCCTTCCCCCCACTACAATATTTGCCAACTTTATGACATTTTCTTTATAACACAAGCCTTTTTTAATGATTTAGATGTACAATGACTTGTTGATGCCTTTTTACCTCAACAATACTGTCTATTTAACAAAACATAGCATGTGTATTTTTTTTAATGAGCAGACAAAAAAGTCAAAAAATCGGGGGAGGTTTAATAAAAAACAAAAAGAAGTTATTGCTACAAAAAGATGTACACACACATATATATATATATATATATATGTGGGATGAAACCACAAAAACAGAGCAACTTTTCTGTACTTTGTTCAACCTTACAGAATTTCTTGGCATGTCATACAATTTCCGTTTAATTTGCTTCATGGAATTAAACGGCCTATTTGAGGCCTATTTTTTGTTGCAACAGCTTCTTCCCAGAAGACTTTTGTGTGTGTCACCTTGTAGTGATTTGTACGACAAATATGAAACCCGTCTCCCTTTCATGCCTTTCCTTATTTCTATCAATACTATTTGTGTTATTAAAAAAATTCTGCTACTCCCAAAAATGCCAATATAATGGAAAACTATATGAAAACCCTCTGAAGGTCATTTAGTATTTTTTATTTTTATTATTATTTGTTTTACATCTGAATAGTTAACTCAACAAAGACATTAGATTTGGTAACAGGGATTCAAAAGGAATTAAAAAAACTTAACATGATGTCTTCAAAATTATTTAAACCTAAAGGATAGATGTAAAGATGAAAATAGTTTGAAGAGAAAAAAAAAACTTCACATCTTAGACCAAAAAAAAAAACTTCACATCTTAGACCACAATGCCAAAGTTTTGCATTTTGATCTGAGATTTTCCCTTCTGAGGTTCTCTACTACATTAAATTTACATTTCCTTCTTATGAAATATCTTGTAGAATGTTTCGATCAAAGGTCAACTAATGCTGAAATATTTAGGATCACAAAATCCCAGTTAAGGAATGTGTTTTATATTTGTTGGTTTGCTCCATCCCCAAACTTGTCTGTCACAACACACTGGCATGTTTCTTTTTAAAGTCAAATGAATCAGCACAAATGTTTGCTCCAGCTCTCTGCTGTCATAAATCTTCGCTGTTGATCACCAGTCCAGATTTGTCACCAACTCCATTCCAAACCTTTTGTGATTTATTTTGCTTCTGCTGCACCACCTCTCCCTTTGTATTTTTATTTTCGAAACGCTCACTCACTGCCCGCTGCACTGCTCGAAAACAAGAAGGCGAGGGAAATGTTTTTTTCTGTATGCGCGTGTGTGTTTGGGTGTATTTGTGTGGATCTGTTATCTAAAACACAGTCCTTTGAGCTTCTCTTTTTGCAGCTTACCAATCTAAGTCATGTCCCCTGCAAATAATGTAATCACAGAAATGTGGGTAGAATTTTATAAGCAGGGGCATAAAAGGCTTTCTGTCTTGTTTTGGTTACAGAGAGGAAAGAAAAACGGATTTTTAGAATTAAGGCTTTGGATCAAAGGAAGATGTGCTTTCCACCTTATAACTACTATCTTACACACCAAAACAAGGAGATATCTTTATATCTTTGACTTGCACTTCATCTGTAATTACATCTTTCTAACAGAAAGAGATAAGTGTTGTTAGATTGGTCTTTATATGTGCACGATTTTGAATTTCTTGCATCGCTTAAAATTGTTGTCATGTTTGTACATATTGAACCTCATGTCTGGCTCTTTAGTCATATTTGATTTGTTTTCCCTCTCTAGTAAATGAATCTAATAGTGCAGTTATGCAAAGATGATGGCAATTTTAATTTTAAATGAAGAAAAAGGTCCAAAACAGTAGCTGCTGTTGGTGCACACCGAGTCTGGTTTGAAAGCTCATGTAAAATTCAGCACAGTCCCTCATACCATGGCAAAGTTAATTACATTGCCTATGAATATGGACATTTTGTTGCACAGAGCTTGTTTCCTCCCTTTTTGAAAGCGGCAGCGTGTTATTCGAAAGCCCAGCGTCGTATCGCGTCCGACGACTTTCATCCGTTCTTTTACGTCGACTTCTTTATGAGATATTGCTCACCCACGCCTTCGCCTTGTGAGAGCGATTGAAAGGCTGACATACTGTGCTGACGCAGTTGTACAGCAATTTTTGTGTTCTCCTAATGAGTTTGAGACAACAATAACAAAGGAAAGTTACTCATGCTCACTGTTCTGCTGTTGAACTTGCTGTTTTTATTTATATTTGTAAGGACCTGTAAAGTCAGAGAGGTGTGTCACGTCTCAAAGTTCCCATCAAATGATCTGCTGCCTACACTGATTGACTCCATGAAAACAGAAATGTATGAGGAAGTCGTCAGGGGGAGGTTAATTTCTTTTTTTATTATTATTTTGTAAATAGCAAAGTTTCATTGAACCACGGTGTCGAGAGATTTTCAAAGCGCCTCACCTCAGTCGCTGTCACCTTGAGTGGGTTGCCTCATTGTTTCCAGGAGGAGTTCTTCACGTCCTTACTTATCTGAGCCTCTTGCTGTCATGACAACAGTGAATATGTGCATGGTTATCTCCGTGCCCTTTTACACCGCTTTGAAAAGTCGCTTTCTTTAATGTATGTCCAGATCTTGAAAGAATGTCATTTTAGCCTATCGGCTCTGTTTTGAACTGTTGTGAAGCCCGAAAGCTATTGACAGCCTCTTTGTCCTTGTCCTCAGCTGCCCTCCACCTTGTGTTAGTAATTAGACCAAAGTGCAACGTTTTGTGGTGATATGTGTTGCATGTATTAGGGAGGCAGACAGTGAAAGAAATGCAGGAAGTCTAAATTAACCTTCGTTCTGGGTTTCAAGGATGCATGCGTTTAAAGTTAATCACCCACTTTACAATGTAGACAAGAATTTGCAGACGATGTCAAAAATGGTAGACGAAGGTTGCCAAGTAAAGTGGAAAACTTCTGTAAACGACGGAGTTTGCTTCTGTTTTTCATAATTGGACCAGTAAATTACAAAAATATGCAGCTTCCAGAAAAATTAGCTTCCAGACTCTTCTGTGTAAAATATTTGGTATTTCAAGCATGACACTCTCTTAATCTGTAATATATTTAGTCAGTTGGATAAACTAAGTGCCTTTTATTCTCACATTTGACATATTTTATAGAAGCTAAAGGTGGGGACATTGTGTGTTGATTAAGAAAGGAAGTGCCTGGGAACTGTTGATTAATAGCAATTGAAATTGTTACATAATTTTAACTACATGTACGTATGTTCTCAATATCAAGTAACGCTACTTTTACATAAAAAATTACATCTTGAGTGAAGGAGTTTTAAAAGTGCTCAATTTATCAACTATCATTACCGGATAGTTGATAAATAAGGCTTTTTTTATATATAGTTCATCTTTTCCTCCCTAGTCCTAGATTAAATAGATTGTTACATATACAAACAGACCGTTTGTATGGGACGTTTCTGAGCCTTTATCTCAAATATAGTTGTTCAAATGTCTGTGACATTGAAGCCAAATAATTTAAATGGAGTTGAAATATTTACTAGTTATCAGCCCATTAGGAACTGTTTTGCAGTCAGCTACACTCGATAAGCTGCATCCTTTCAAGCAAGTTGATAGAAATATTTATCTGGTACGTTTTCATTAGCTGGTTCAGAGCAAATCCACCAGACTGCGAAGTTTATCAAAACATAGAGGCAAGGACTGAATTTATCACTAAAGTTTAGAATAAAAACAGTTTTTTAAAGGAGTGTGGGTTAAAGCTTCTCCTCAACCAGTTCTGAGGCTTATGGGACGATTAAATTTTATAAAACAGCCCACGGTTTTTGGGTTTGGAAAATAGTCTTTTTCTGATTAATAAAATCATTATTTGGAAAACTGCAGTTTTTACTTGCTTAAAGTTATCTTAAAATATTAAAATGTGCTTGACATGGCAGAAACTGTTAATTATTACAAGAAGGCTAACAAAAAATTATTATTACCATTAATCCCTTATTTGTACAGGAAAATCTCTCGAAACTTGTCTCATTTAAAAGGGAGTCCTGTTACATGCATCAACAACAAGTTACATAAAAACAATAACAATACAATCTAAAAATCGACATTATCAACAAAGAGTTTTCACTGACATTTTTCCAGATACTTTTATTAAGTCTGTAGAAGTCTGCAAATTAATCATTCAGCCTTTAATTTAAACATGCGTGACATTTTTGCGTGTTTCTCCTTCTTGAGTCATTTCACAGTGCTGCATCTGAATGCACCTCATCTTCATGAATCATTCTAATATCCCGGTTATTTCCATCTTCCTTTATTAACGCACTCAGTGCTCAGTAAACAAACACCTGCTTATTGTTCGTTGGCTTCAACAGTCTCTAAAACACAAGCCTACGACGGGGGATTTGAGCTCAGGAAAGAAATGTAGCTTTTCAAGTTTACAGGAAAGACTATTTTCATTACCTACATCCAACTTAGTGACGTGTCTAACTTTATTAGAATTACTCATCCTTTTAATTGGGGTGTGTAGGATGGCAGGACTTAAAATAAACAGCATTTTAGCAGAAGTACAAGACAAAAACACTAAAACACTTTGTTTCTGTCAGAAAAGATTTAGCTGTTTACCGAGATGGCTCCATACTGCACTCCAGCCTCAGTGATTCATATTTGATGTAATTATAGGAAAGTACTATTCAGTAAAAATAGAAATTTACTTCCTTTGAAAATTCAACAAGAGCTGCTACTCTGTAGAGAAAGATTGAGTAATTATACTGAGTGGGACATTTTTTTTTTTTTTTCTGAAGAGAAAGTACCCCCTACTATTAGACGTTCTGGACAGCCTTTATTAGACTCTTGTAAGACCCTTGATGTTTCTGGTTCTAATAAGGTGAGTGTCATGATCTGAAGTGTTTCTGCCAAGAAGATGCCTGAGAAAAAGCTATGACCTTTCAATATACTGTCATATCTGAGCTGTGCACAACGTCTGGGTCCAAATAACAGGGAGAAGCTCCACTGAAACCTGCTGTCTTATTAAGGAATAATAAGTGCCGTAATTCCACTGAGGTAGTGAAGAGATTAAAACTGAAATGTGCTTAAATCAAGCAATAGTTGGACATTATTACTCTCTTATCAGTGGCTTTAGAGCTCATTAATCACAGATGCAAAAAAAAAAAAAAGCAAAATGATGACAGGAGTTTTGACTGGAAATCTGTTTCTGGACAGCAGATTGTCAGACAAAGACCTGAAGAGTGTTCAGTTAATTGTTTTCCTTATGACTTCCCTGAGGGTTTTATATTTATTGCCAGAGAAAGAATGTTTATAATAATCCTATATAAAAAATAAATTGAAGCCAATTAAAACTTGAAAGGATAATTTAATGTGGATGATTGGAATTAGTGGCTTGGACTGCAAATAATATCAGTATTTTCAGATAGAGATGACTCTTTCACTGTCATAATGGAAGCATGTGAACTAAAAGAAGTGAAAATCCTCCACCAGTATTTAAGAGGTGGGATCTGTCCATCACAGCTAGCCCTACATAACCAGTCATTTTTTTTCATTTAAATATTATTAAAATGTTCATTCATTTTATTAACTCGATTCACTAAGTGAAACACATTATGCAGATTAAACAGCACACACACTTTGTTCAAGCCTCTATTTCTGTTAATTATGATGATTTTCCACTTGTAGATAATAAAAAACACAGCATTTAAGATTGACTCAATACCTCACACTAATAAAGATACGGAAAATATACAGAAATGTAGTCATAATAAAAACGGTTTTAATATCTTCCTGAAGTTTATTTAGGAATATATCATAAACTAACTATTATAGACAAATAGCGCACTTTGCTTTTTACTGTTTTTGTGTAATGTCAAAACAGTCTATGTGTAGTTTAAACCTTGTTTATGTAATGTTAATTGATATAAAATAACGTACAGTCATGGTAAAAGTATCACTAAAATATTTTGTTTCCTGCATTTATTGGGACTTTTTTGGGGGGGGCACAGCTTATTTTTCACAAACTTTTCCCTTTTGTCTTTGTCTTCTTAATAAGTGGCATGGTGGGATCTAGGCTTTGAGATTTCATGCACTTAGCGTTCGATAACAAGTACAACTGAGTGTCTGGAAAAGATTAGATAATTTCTGGTTTTATGTGTGAAAACCCAAAATTTGATAGAGAATGGAGGCTGATTTTACCAAAAATCACTTTTCATATTTATATAAACACTTTGTAGAATTATGAAGCAATATGCCGGTTGATGCATCAAAACCATTTATGTTTTATTGTTTTCTACAAAAAGTAACAATTACACTGCAATTTTCTGCTCTTACTGATTGGAAGAGAGCGATTTATAATAAGTAACTGTTTTTCTTTTACAGGGAGTATCTTGGCAGACAGCTGCAGTCCTCTGACCAACAGCAGGCTCCGGCTGTGGCAGCCCGGAGCTGAACTCTTCATCTGCGTTTGTGTTTGTGTGTTGTTGCGTGGATGAGTTAAGAACTGCACTGTAATCAGCTTTCCTGTAATAAATTAGTTAAAAGCTCCAACTTTGTGCTTCCCTGGTCTGGCCGTGCCTCATGTGATCCTCCATGTGAACTGATTTAGCTGTTTGATGTTGTGACCTCAGCCTGGTGATGTGTGGTGATTGAATTCACACTTTATGTCTGTGATGTACAAAACTGCAAGATATTTAAGTCTTACTTGTAAAACATTCAATGAATTCCAATAAAGACGTTTACTTGATTTAGTTGCGTTGTAACTTTATGTTTAAAGTCATGAAACATATTTAATGTATAGAAGAGACCCAACGTGTTTGGAAACTTATCTGTGAAGGCTGATCATAAGGTATGTTTGAAACTCCTCAAACAAGATTTTTGTCAGATTTGCAACCCTTAAAGTTGGTTTAAAATAACAGGGTAGTCTAAAACAGCATGGACATTAAATGTGCCATTTCCAATAAATTTTTACCAGCAAACGTAACTTAACATAAACTTATTTTGAATATATACATGTGTATTTAATATACTGGCAGAATTAACTAGTGGTCATGAATCTTATACAACTATCAAGTCTTTTGCTTCCAAACAGTCGATCAAAAAACTGACTTTGACAGGTCCCTTTGATTTTTGGTCCAACACCTCTCACTGTCTGACTTTCTCAAATAAAATGAGACTCGGGTCACTCAGCCCTTTAAAGGACACCTTCTGGAAATGATGCTCTGTCCACTCATCACTTCCAACTCAATCTGATCTCTCAATGACGGGCTACACTTTAGAGTCACCTACAATAACATGACAGTGAGCTGCTTTCCATACCTGCCAGAGTTGCAAGTATTGCATGGTGGGATCTGAACTTCTTTTAAATAATTTTAATAAGAGGTTGACTTTCACTGTGGAGGATTATTTTTATTCATCCCAAACTACATTTTGGTTAATCCAACCTGATAATAAATCTCAAATGTGAATTTCTAAAACATTAAAAGTGACGTTTGGGCTTTTTTAGGAGAATATATGTGCACAGTTAATTAGGTAGCTAATATTTTTGCTGCATTATTACTCTGCTAAATTAAATGTATTTTCCCATTTCATATTTTTATTTTCAGACACCTCCCAACTTTCCAATTAATATTTCTGACATAAAAAAAAACAAAAACTAATTACCAATATAGCAACCTTTTTTTTTTTCTATATTGATAAGCCTTTCTTTCATGGAGTCTGTCAGTATGAAAGTATGCCTAAAAATGATGAAAGGTGAAAATACTTACTTGCCTAATAACTATACACACAGTGTTGTCCTATTTTCTTCTTCTGTACTGCTCTCTTTTCAAAGTTTACCAGCAAAAGGTCAACATGTTATACCTCTGTCAAATCTAATTAACAGCTGCAGGTAATTGTTTTGGTCATGACAAAACATTCAGTGCCATGAGCATCTCAACTTAAAAACACCTTTAACTGCAGACTATTGAATTTAGGTGTTCAAAACACTTGTCTGCCTCAGTGCTTATAAAGTTCAGCACTGAGGCATGGTGCTTGCTTCCACAAGCATTTTGTCAAAGAATTGGTCGCTCTAAGGTGCTCAGTGATTTCCAGCACAAAGAAGGAGGCACGTGGTGTGCAGAGGTCACCTACTTTTGGCAAAGTCAGTTGTAACAGACCTAGCTTAACATGGCAATTCATATATTGTTCAAAAACAATGTAGAGAGCCTCATGGTATGGGATATTATTGCTAAGTTGCAGCATCAACACCTTGGATCACAAACTGCTCTGCAAAACATCACTGGAGTCTAGAGAAGTGGAGGCATGTCCGCTGAATTCACAAATATTGCCCCTTAATATGGAAATTGAGTGGAGCAGTCTGGGTTTGGGAGATGCCACAAGTTTATTGTGTCAATGTCTGGTACAGAGAGAGGATAGCATTTCTTTTAATTATGAGGATTTTCTGCTTGCACTAAATGAAAACAGAACATTTAAGATCAAAATATTACAACAAGCCAATAAATCTTTTAATACAGAAACGTGAGCTGGATGAAAAGTTTTTCCATAGATGCTTAAAGGTTGTACTTTCAAAAAGCACTTGTGATTTTACAAACTCGTGGGATTCTGATGGACTAAGTACCAAGCATGGATTTCTCATCTCTTTAATGTAATAATCAAATATGACAAAAACTCCGACATAGTACTGATTTTATATTTCACACCTTTCATAACAAAACACACTGTTACGCCCCCAAGGTCTAGGGGCTCAGGGGCGGTAACATAAAAATGTGTCCAGAGAAAATGAGTTGAATGTAAAAGGATTTAATACTAAAAGAAGGTTTCACAAAACCGAAACACGAGGAGGACTAACAAACTGAAGAATATTAAGTGCAAATTAAATTACAAAGTGTCCAAACAAGTCAACCCAAAGTAAACTCAATAACCTAAAGAAAGGACACAAAGACAGACCCCTGACCTCTTGAGGCTGTGCAGGCTCCTTTGATCACCTCAATTTCCACCAAATTATCCACTATTAGAGCCTTTAGGTCACCTTTAAGGACCTGTTTTGGGAAGTGCAGCTTAAAGTGCTCCACAATTTGCAGCAATTCACACTTGCGGCAGCTATCAATAAGTTCAAGAGAACTTGGAGACTGCAGGCTCTCCTGCAGTCTCCAGGCAGCCAATCAGGAAAGGTGTGCCCTCACAGCTGAACCTGCATAACAAAAAAAAGGGAGCCTGCACAGCCTCAAGGGGCCATAACACACACATCCCAGATAACACTACACTGCATACATGTGGAAATATTTGACATTTTATATAACGTGCTTACTTTCTTCAGTGTAGACACGAGGAAAACCTTGTTAACATGGCAAAAGTTTAGTATCTGTTGCAGCTTTTGTGCTCTAACATCAGTTTCAAATGATGCGTTGAGCTGGCATTTCCATCAGGATTTGAATTAAATCCTAAGCATTTACTTTCTTGTTTTCTGTCTTTGATTGAACATAAACTTCGCACAGCTTCTTTGTAATTATGTTGGATCATTCACCTGAACACAGCTGTGAGTTGCTTAGATGTGTTTACTTTTCTATGAAGGGAAATGTTACTGAAGGACTCAAGATTAGATTTAAATTAAGCTAAAGAAACAACACCCACACCTGTTCTGCAACTCTAATAGTTCTGATTGCTGAATTTCATGTTGTTTTCCTCGGTAATGAGTCCCTGAAGAAGAAAACAAAATCCCATCTGTGTTTTAACCAGCTGGAATAATCACTTTGGTGTCTTGACAGAGCGTTCCCATGATCATTTCACAAAAATGTAAAAACCAAACGCAAGAACTTACAGTAAATGTTTCATTTATGTCCAACTGGATCTGCAGAGACAGGTAAAACTAAAATGATATCTGATTCACAGATTCTTTAAGATTAAAAAAAAGCAACAAATATGCTATAATTGTAGTATGATATATTTTTGTATTATGTTGTGATAAATCAGTTTGAGGTTTTACTATGTGGTTATTTCAATGTTTTTAAGTTTTGTTTTAGTTTTGTTTTTTTATTCATTTGTAAACTTCCAAGATAATTCTGACTTGATCTAATTGAACCAAAAACCATGCAAGCTCAAATGTATATATAAAGCTCTGGAAAATTGATCATTTTAAGAGACCACTTAAAATGATCAGTTTAACTGATTTTACTTTTTATAGGTAAAATAATTTGATTCTGGTCAGATATTTTTATAGGTAAAATATCCTACCAGAATCATGCCAGAGGCCTGATGACGAATGAAAAAACTGTGTGGTCAAGGTTCAACTTGCTAAAAGATATTTAACTAAATATTGGTGGAGGTGTATGTAAATTTAAATATGCAAAACAAAAAAGACTTGGTTGCCTATTTTTTGTGTTTGATATTAATTTAACATGTTTCCAAAAAACCAGTTTTGAATAAATAGTTTTGAAGCCTAAAATTAATGAGATTCATGGCCATCTACAGCACAAACATGGACATCTTGGTAAGAAATTAAAATATAGATTGCCTAACATTTTCACTGAGGCCACATTGAAAATATTGGATACGCTTGACAAATATTTTCTCAACTCAGTAAACAGAAATGCGCTACACATGAAGAAATTCTTTCATGCTGCTGTTTGGCTGCTCGAGTTGAATTTAAAGCTTTCCACCTCAAAAAAATCAGCAAACTGTAGTACTTGCCATATGAAACCTTCTACAAACAGATAATGACTGGTTCAGCTGATAGGCCAGGCGGTCACACATCCTTTCTGGCACCCAGAGGACATCTACTTCCATATGCCTTCAATGCTATGAAGGAGTGATGGGTAAATGAGGCGTCATGAAGCATTTCGACCCATAGCAAAACTGTATTGATACTGTGTCGAAGCTGTGTCACTGAATACTGACACCTGCTGGACATTAAAAATCTCTGCAGGCAACACAGTTGACGGGCTGATATGATGACCTAGTCCAGGGGTGGGAAATTCCAGGCCCCGAGGGCCAGTCTCCTGCAACTTTTAGATGCGTCTACTTCAACACACGTGAGTCAAATAATGAGGTCATTAGCAAGACTCCGGAGAACTTGACTGCACTTAGGAAGTGATTCAGCTATTTGATTCAGCTGTGTTGGACCAGTGAGACTTCTAAGAGTTGCAGGTCACCGGCCCTCGGGGCCTGGAATTGCCCACCCCTGTAGTTTATACAATAAGATTTAAGTCATTGTATTTTATTGTATATTATATATTGTTTTATGTCATATCTTAAGTTAAATTCAAAATATATTTGATATTCTTAGATACAGTCAATAAAAAATGTGAACATAAAGTAGATAGATAGATAGATAGATAGATAGATAGATAGATAGATAGATAGATAGATAGATAGATAGATAGATAGATAGAT
>CAEFZY010059856.1:0-28540 GCA_903066815.1 Brachyrhaphis roseni | reverse complement strand
TTCCGTACCTATAGTTCTATGTTAAGCTGGTTTTCCGTACCTATAGTTCTATGTTAAGCTGGTTTTCCGTACCTATAGTTCTATGTTAAGCTGGTTTTCCGTACCTATAGTTCTATGTTAAGCTGGTCTTCCGTACCTATAGTTCTATGTTAAGCTGGTCTTCCGTACCTATAGTTCTATGTTAAGCTGGTCTTCCATATGTGGAGCAGAGTTGCGGCGGGCTGAGAGGACGCGCTGTAATACCTGCTGCAGGATTACAGAAATCCTGTGAATCGTCCTCAGAGAGGCTTACATAATCTCATGTTGAGGCTGAATCCTGAAGCCGATCGGTCCGTTGGAGTGAAACCGGGCCACTCAGCGCGTCGCCCACCATGTTGGCTCATAAAGTGTATTTTTAGAGCGGTGGTCGCCATGGCGATGTGGGGATGTGTCAGCCTCAAGCTGCTATTGGATCAATAATCGAGGTGATGAATGTAATCTGTGTCAGATTGATTCAGAGGTGAAGAGGAGAAACAGTGGAAACGTTTCCAGAGCTTAATCTGCTCATCAAAATATCCCAATAACGATACTATAAACCTGAGATAAAAACATTTACACTGTAAAACTGAGAGTTCATGGAAATGAATCAGTTTATAATATGAGCAACATCAACAACTCAGCATGACTGTTTTTAAATCTGTTTAAAAATTAAATTAAAAACACCCGCTGATCTCAAACATTAAAGTTTAGACTTTTGTTGTTGATTTTACTTATTTATTAGGAATATTTCCACTTTAAAATGTGAACATCTTGAAGTTATTCTGAAGAAACGTCTTTTCTGGTTGGTTTGTGCAGACAGAAGTCCAGTTATGGTCGGACTGGTGCTGCTGGGTGTCGGCTAGTAAACGTTAACATTTAACAATCACAAGCTGATGATATAAAAACATTTATGTGGAACGGTCAGATTAGTTTATGTTCAGAAACATACCAGTGAGATTACAGCTACTGAGACAAAATGAAGCTGAACTCAGTTTGCTCTTCAGAATCAGTTATTTATTTAGTTTATTATTATTATTACGAACTGAAGCCTTTCTTGTAGTTTGATGGTTTATATGAACAGATCATTGCTGAGCTTAAAGGCTCTGGATTCAGGCCACTGTGACGTTTTTAAGTTGCATTAAAGGCTTAAAAAGTCTGATTCCTCCATTCGGCTTGGAGTTCATCTTTATTGAATTCTGTTCTGCTTTCATAATCAATAATTTTATCTTCCAACAAACAACTGTTAGTTATTACAGCATTTGAGCTCAACCTGAGTTGGGTAAAAACAAAAAACGTTAAATATTCTGCTTCTCACTCATTTGGTCCTTCAGAATCTGAACAGACTTGTTTTAATTTGAGTTTAATCTGTTAACTAACAGCACTAAAAAAACACCTAAAAATAAAATCAACTGCTGAACTTTTTGGATTACAAGGAAAAGCTTGGTATCTTCTATTTTTTCATATTTGCAGCCAAACATGTTTTATCTGTAATTAATATGTAGTTAACATTTTTTTAAATTCATTTATTTTTTGCCTTGTGTGGATTTTTTTTGTTTATTTTTTATGAAACTAGACATGAAGTGTTAAAGGTACGGACTGGAAAATAAAATAAAACAGTAACTTGAAGCCTTTGCCGTTTATGTTTCAGTCTATTTAAATAAATATATGAAAGAAAAAATGGAAGTAAAGAACAATTTAGTTCCTTTTTCTAAGTAAGAAAACATTTTATTGCTTAAAATGCAAAACAATTCAAACATCACTTTAACCTCAAGTTTCTTTAAAAAAGTTGTTTTTTTAAGATATTAGTAAATACTTTTATATTATACTTCACTTTTGGTCTCAAATTTAAATTGTGAAAAGTTTTAATAAAATTTCTAATCTAATCTTCCGCGACCTTTCAGAATAAAACCAACAGGAAGTGACCGAGCGTTTCCTCCTCTCAGGTACAGGCGAGGTCGTCGTCATCATGATCCCGGAGCCGAAGGGTCGGGAGGTCGTGTCGCTGCTGGAGCGCAACATCACGGTTACCATGACGATCACCATCGGCACCAGGAACCTGCAGAAGTACGTGAGCAGGACGTCGGTGGTGTTCGTCTCCATCTCCTTCATCGTGCTGATGATCATCTCCCTCGCTTGGCTCGTCTTCTACTACATCCAGAGGTTCAGATACGCCAACGCGCGCGACAGGAACCAGGTGATGGATTTATAATTAACTACAACCAACAAAACAACCAAAACCCAACTTCAGAAAATGTCTTTAGCTCAAATACATAAACACTGTCAATAATGGGGGAAAAACTATAACAAACTGGAACCATCTGGTTCCTTTATGAAATGTAAATATACTGAAATTAGAGACATAATGACAGTTTTTGTGTTTATGAATCAATCACCTTTTCAAACTGATGTGAAATAAAAAATTTTTTAGTTATTTTTCCCCTTCGGCAGCAATTTACGTCAACTATCAGCAAATTACGGCTCTTCCTCACAAAATGGCGACAGCAAACGTTGAGATAAAGCACCAGTCAGACATTTTATTATTCATTACCCAATCAGTGTAAACATATTCGTAATACAATACGTGGGTTCACTTTTAGATCCAAACTAAAACTGTAACTGATAAAAACTATCAAACGCCCTCCAAGAACTAAAACTGAATCAGACAAACAAAAATAAAATAAAACTAAACTATAATGAAAAACCCTGATTTGCACAGAACCAGAAAACGGGTCAACAGAACCTCAGAGTTCCCACAACACGGCCAACGAAGCGTTAAATAAACTGTTTCATCCTCTAAAGACGAGAAACATTTAATCCTTGACGTCGTTCCCTCTCTTCCTGTCTGCAGCGTCGTCTTGGCGACGCGGCGAAGAAAGCCATCAGCAAACTTCAGGTTCGCACCATCAGGAAGGGCGACCAGGAGACGGAGGCCGACTTCGACAACTGCGCCGTCTGCATCGAAGGCTACCGGCCCAACGATGTGGTCCGCATCCTGCCCTGCAGGTACAAACTCAAACTTCCTTCCTTCAATTAAGAAATCCTGGAAAAGACGATCGAATTTTAACTGGATAAAGTCTGAGTAGGAGGATCCTCTGCAAGGAGCTGCGTTGGTTGTTTGAAGCGTCAGGATGGATCAAGTTGGTCAGAAGTGAAGATGTTTTCAACCCAGAGATGCTTTTAAAACCTCATGTGACAAAAACTAACGTAAAGGGGACGTATTTAACGTTTTTATACTTCCATTTGTGTCTCAACTGCCTTTAAAAACAGCTTAAAAAACGCCCAGCTGGGTTTTGGTACAAGTTCATGTTTTTTGGTGTCTGGAAAATGAGCCGTTCGAAAATTTCCAGAATGTAATGTTACAAATCAGCAGGTACTGCACCGTTAGCTAGCATGTATTTATTTATTAATTTATTTAGGTCATCTTTAGAGTTTTAATACAAGTTAAAAATAAAAACACACAGTACTGACAAAAGAAAAAAACTGAAAGAAAACAGTAAAAACAGGAGTTTTGTTGTTGACTTTCCATCCGGAAACCACGTGCTGTATTCTTGTTGGTTGTGCAGAAGGCTCTACTAATGCTTTTCTAACATATATGCTTGTATAACTGCATTTGTTTGCAGCCATTTTCACATGCGAATGTAAAAGCTGAATTGGGGGAGAGTAACTATCACATAAAAATGTAAATAGTTAGAAGAACGATGGAAGAATCAAATGATTCCTTTCTATTTATCTGGTGTCGGTTCTGGTTCTGTTGGGCTCAACAGAAACGCTCCGATGTGGGAATCCTGAGGCGTTCCCAGTCCAGATGTGATCTTTAGTCCGTCTCCACCCAGAGCAAACATTTCACTCCAACTTCTCTCCCTTCTGCTCAAACAATCCAACCCACAACAACAGAAAACTTTCTTTAAAGCTCTAAATAAATTCGCTTTGGTCACAGAGAGATCAGGAAACGAGCCTCTGATGTAGTTGGGCTAGGGTTAAAGGTCACAAATCAGCAGTGGAGCTGCCAGGGTGCGTTAAATCTGAAGTTCAGTTTAACGTTTTATTAAATTAATTTATTCATTTTAAGCCAATTTGTTTGGATTGTTTCAATGTCATGAATATAAAGAGGGAGAAAACTAAAGTAATCTGGTAAATTATTTAGAAAAAACAAGGAATTTTTGGAGTTTGAAAAGTTGAACATTTGTTAGAATTAAACTCAGAACTTTTAAAGAAAATAACTTGGAAATTTCTGACACTCAAAGTTGAAAATTTTAGACTTTTGGAAAGTTTCTGAGTTTCAAAAGTTGAGCAATTTTGACTTTTGAAAATTAGAAAATTGTTTCTGAAAAGTGTTTTCTGTGAGATTCTCAAAAGTCCAGTTTTTTTTCTAGCAGATTTTCCATTTTTCAATCTCAGAAATATTATTTTTGCAGGAAATCTTTGAGATTTTTTCTTTGGCTGGATTTTTTTAATCTATTTTGGCTCTAATGCAGCATCTTAGTCAGCATGTGTAGAAGTGAGAGAAATTTTTCAAAACAAATTTAGTTTTATCTGGTTTTATCACCAGAGATTAATACAGTAATAAATATCTTTTATAAAAGTGAATTGAGTTAATTTGTGTTTTCTTTCCTTGAAAGTTCTTGAGAGGTCTTGAATCTTCCTGTTTTTTCAGACATCTGTTCCATAAGAGCTGCGTGGATCCGTGGCTGCTGGACCATCGTACCTGTCCGATGTGTAAGATGAACATCCTGAAGGCCCTGGGCATCGCTGTGAGTCCGGCTCCTCTCCGGTTCTGGTTCTGCTGTCATTTCAACGTTTGACCGTTTCCGTTTTCCTCCCAGCTGAACGCCGACTGCCTGGACGACCTCCCGCTGGACTACGACCTGGCGCTGGGCGGCGGCGTGGGGATGGGCGGCGTTGGCGCCCTGGCGCTGGAGGCCGGGGCGTCCAGCGACGGGACGCTGAGCGAGGGCGGGTCCTCGGTGGTTCTGGACCCGGGCGTCAGGCGGGTCGGACTCCCGCAGGACTACCAGGACCTCGACCCGCTCAGAGACAGCCCCGTGACGGCCACCACCGACACCCACACAGGTTGGACTCACACACACTCTGCTGGGCGTTAATCAGAGTTACACTGACACCCGGTGGCGGTTCTGAGGCATTACAGAACCAGAACCCATTTCATTGTCATTGTGTAGAAGAGAAAATGTAGAGAAATTTTAAATGTAGCAAATCTCAAAGGCAAGTCTAATAAATAAAATAAAAAATTAGCATTTCTCAATAAATATAAAAAAATAAAGTAGGAACACAAACAACTGGGATGTTACAAAAAATAAATAAATGTTGATCAGGTTTTAGATGTGAGAGGTTACTACAGGAAGTAACAGAAGATACTTCTGCTAAATACCTTATTAATGTAGAGCTTTAGCATTAGCTTCAGTTGAAAAGCTAATGTTGTTGTAGCTCTTTAGCTTTAGCTTCCATTGAAAAGCTGATGTTGTAGGTCTTTAGCAGTAGTGTCCATTGAAAAGCTAATTTTGTTGTAGGTCTTTAGCAGTAGCGTCCATTGAAAAGCTAATGTTGTTGTAGCTCTTTAGCTTCCATTGAAAAGCTAATGTTGTTGTAGCTCTTTAGCTTTAGCTTCCATTGAAAAGCTAATGTTGTTGTAGCTCTTTAGCATTAGCTTCAATTGAAAAGGTAATGTTGTTGTAGTTCTTTAGCTTTAGCTAAATGCTGTGTTGTTTTAGCCCTTTAGCATTAGCTTCGGCTGTACGCTATGCTTGTTTAGCGTCAGCAGCAGTAATGTTTATGGTTAGTGCAGCTAGCTTTTTGGCTAGCGGTGCCACTGCTGGTTCTGCTGCTGACTTGATCTTCATCTCCTCGTCTTCTTCGTCTTCCAGGTGAGCTGCAGCCGATGGCGAGCAGCGCCTCTGTGGCGTCGCTGGTCATCGCCGTGGAAACCGGTCTGTCGGACGAGGAGGGATCCATGGATCGACCTCATATGGGTGCCAAGTCCTGAGAACAGCCCAGCAGAACCGAGCCAGAACCAGGCCAAAATTAACAAGACCTCATTGAGCCAGAAGGTCCAGAGAGACTAGAACCATCATATGTAAACGTGCTAACAGCCTGGTTCTGGATTACGACCGTCTGGTCCAGAACCAGCACCACGAGGCTCAACTGGGTTTGGATTCTTGGAGCAGACCCGCTCAAAGGAAGCGGACGTGTTTCAGTTTTCACCTTCTATCGTTCTTGGTTCTTCATCCGGACTCCTCCTGGTTCCGTCCCCAGATGATCCAGTTGGTTCTGTCAGCAGAACTGAGTCATTCCTGACAGAACCCGTCTGGTTTCTCCAGAATCCAGGAAGCTGTTCTCCGGTTCTCTTTCACAACGAGTCTCTCCTTGCTCTGGTTCTGGTTCTCCAGATTCGGACCGCCTCTCTCTGACGTTTTGCATCATCTGACTGAAAGACTTTGATCTCGATCGGACTCTGATCGACCCGGCAGTATTACTTATGCAGTATTGAAGACCCGCCTGCCTCGTTCGGGTCGGTTTGTTTCTTGACCTCTGAACTTTCCTGAGTTTCAATTCTTCTTCTGTCGTTTCTGGAGCGATGCAGGAATCAACAAAGTTTATTTAAAACGTGAAGAACAGATGAAAACGAGAGGAAGACGCTGCCTGGATCTCTGAATCGGTACCAGAACCAAACCTGGAGCAAACGTTGAGTTTCTCAACTCTTCATCTCCTTTAAGCTTCGGTTTCCATCACAGGAACTCTTGGTGCTTTTGGACCACAGCCGGTTTCCTTTAGAGCCAAAATCCCATCGGGTTTAGGTTCAATCTCAGGCTGCAGAGTTTTTATTGATCCATAAACTAATTGGAAATTCCTCATAGAACCAGTTTGACGTCCTGTTGGACCGCCGTGGATTTCCTGTAGTTTCTGGAACAAATTCCACCTCGTTTTGTTCAAACTTGTTCTTTACTATTTGAATATTAAAATAATTAATCAGATATTTGTTAAGATGTGATGCAGAACTCTGATTGTGATCTGAGCCATTTCTGATTCCTCCATCAGCTCCTCTGATGCTTCATTTACATTCATTAGCAAAACATTAAATCTGCAGAAATGTTGGTAAATGTAACGAAAACGATGAGGCAAGATAAATATCTAAAACCTGCCAGTTTCCTAAAGAGTTTAATATGATTTATGTGACCAGCAAAAATAGATAACCAGCTTAGAGAGGCTAAATGCTAAAGCTGATACAATTGATATTTATGATGGGTTTCTGATATTATGCAGCCCTCTTGTTGATAAAATCAGTCTAAAATATAACTCTACAAATTAATTCATACAATTAATTTGTATGAAGTGAAAGATGCTCAGATTGTTAGGAAACAAAATTTGTTCATAGAATATTGAGAATAATCTATAAAACTTGGTTTTTAGGCACAAAGAAACCCGATATCAACCAGTTAACTGTAGTTTCTTGATTTAAAAGTTCCAGTTCTGATAAATTAAATCAGTTTTGCGATAAATTAAAGTTTTTGAGATTTTCTGCTGAATATTTTCTTGTTTTTATCATCGATGGTACAAACCGGTTGCAGCAGTGAGAACTTTTCATTTAATAAATTGTTCTACACTTTAATCCCTTCTCGGGTCTTTTTAGCGCAATGCTAACGTTGATCCGACTGAAAAAGCGACAGGATCTTCTTCGGTGAATTGCCGGGTTTTTTAGCGGTACCTCTCCAGAACCGTGTGGTCCAGAAGCACCTTCAGCGCTGCCTTGCTCTTCTTCCTCAACGCGCCTCCTCCGTCATCCTGTTGCCTTTTTCTACCTTTCACTTCTGACAATCCGCTGGTCTGGACCGCCACCAAGTTATTCCCCCCCAGAAACACGGACTGCGAGTGAAAGGTTCCCGGTTCTGCCTCGACCCGTTCCTCGTCCTGTAAATATGAAACGGGTTCACTTCGCTGTTTGTTCGCTCCGGACGTTTTCGACGAGAAAGAAAAAGATTGTCGTCTATTTTGATACCAGAGGAGACGTTTATTTTTGTAACGAAGCAGCAGAGACTGATTTATCGGCGCCGTCCGACCCGCCAGCAGCCCGGATGGTTCTGGTTTAGATGTTCAGTATATGTGTAATTCACATAAAAGCTTGTTGTTTTTATTTCCAGAGCTTGTTTGGTTGAATCCTGAGAGAACTGAGCTCACCTTCATGGATGGAAACGAAGAAGCGACTTCAGTGGAAATAAACAGTTTCCTTTGGTATTTGTCTGTTTTCAGTCTCTGTGCTTCTGTTTCCAGTGGGTTCAGTTCCTCTCAGACTTTCTGGACTTCTTTCTTTGCTTCAGCAGGTTCCCATTGTAAACACTAAGTAATTTATACTCTGTAAAATCAGAGCGCTTGTAAGAAATGCCGAATTTGTACGGATTGTCTTGGACAATTTTCAGTGATAAATGTTTTAATTAAAGTCACCTGCTTTGTGTTGTGAGTTTCCTCCTTTACCGAGTCTTTATTCCGTTTCCACATCTTATCCCTTTTATTTTCTTTCATTTTTAGGGACAAAGAAAGAAAATAAGAGTTTTAAAATGCCAACTAGAATATTAATAATGTTTATTGTCCCACAGTGAGGAAATAAAGTTATGAAGGTTCACACAAAAGATTGAAAAGTCCTAAAATATATAACAAGAATATTAATAATATTCTTTACACTATGACTTAAAATTCTGTCATCAAAAATACCTACATCCAAAGTTTAAAAAGTAGTAAATTTGCTAATAAAAAAAACAACTGATTTTTAGATTGTCAGAAATTTTCTTAAAAAGAACTTTAACATTTCAAATGTCAAAAAATTTCTTACAAAAAAAACTCAACTTTCTAGAAAGAGCTTGGAAATTTCAGAAAATTTCCTGAAGTAGATTTTTTTCTGAGGCGTAGTGGGTTGAACTGTTGCCTTGCAGCCAGAAGGTCCTGGGTTCGATTCCCGGCCCGGGGTCGTTCTGTGCATGGTGGGTTCTCTCCAGGTACTCCGGCTTCCTCCTACAGTCCAAAAACACTTAACTGAGTCAGATTGGTCTGGATAAATTCTCCTAGGTGTGTGTGTGTGTGTGTGTGCCTGGTTGTTTGATAATTGAATTTGTTTTTAACGTGCAAAGGACAAATAAAAGACAGTAATTTCTTCCTGTTTTGGTGTGAAAATGAAGATGTAGCTTCATCCATCCAGCAGGTGCCAAATTAAACTACCACACAAAAATACTTGCTAAGATTTTTATTTTTTTGTTGTAAATACAGAGCAACTTGCCTCCACTAATTGCACAATTAATTATTTTAGATTTACAAGAACAGAAGCGAATCTCAAGAAACGTTAAATGTAAAAGCTATAACTTACAGCCAATTAAGAGAAAGATTTCTTAAATATTTCAGGTTTCCTCAATGATCTGAAATTACTTTTAGTATTTTATTTTTTAGATTGGATAAATTTAGCAGACAATGCAGTTAGTGTAACTCCAGCCTAATTTCTAAAATAAAGAGCTCAACCAACCAGAGCTGCTTTACACATTATGTACCAACAAGTTATTGTACATTTCCTCTACAAACCTTGAATTTATCTTATATTTTTGTCTCAGAGACCAAAGACTTCAAAGCATTTGTGTTATTGAAGCTCTGATGTTTTGGCTTGTACTACTCAGCCTGTCCACATGGGGGCGGTAGATAGACACACCATCATTTTGTGATTAGAGGTTAAATTAGGGAAATATTTTATTTTTCCACTTTATTCAAATAAATTAAATATCTATGTGATTTTTTTCACAGTAATGACAATAAATTCTTGGCTCTAATAGAAATGACAAATAACATTTTAAGTTATTTTGTGTTTCATGAAATGTCCAAAAAAGAATAAAAAACTTTTCAGATACTTTTTGTCACAAGGTTGGAAACAGTTTTTTTTTTTTTTTTTTTTTTAACACAACTTTCCTCAAATTTCAACTTTTTGTTGAAGAAAATGTATCAAATTTCACTTTGATTTTCTTCAAAATCTCAAATTAGAAATAAAATGTTTTCTCTTTGAAAATGCCTTTAAAGAAAAATATTTCTTTAAGGTGAATCCAGGGTTAAAATGGTTCTTTGGGTGTTTTTTTTTTTTTAAGGGCTTCAAGACGACATTTATTGTGAATTGGTGCTACAAAAACTGAATTTGATTGTTTAAATGGTGCAGAGAAAAGTCACATCCTGACTCCGAAAGCATCTTCTGGACTGCTTGGCCTGTTGGGGCCCAACGCCAGGGGCCCAAAGAGCCACTGGGCCCCATTAGCTTCACCAGTAAAATGCCATGGAAACGGACCCATGCTGATATCCACGTTTAGAGCTGAACTCCATCAACTGGATGTTAAAGGTTTCACATCATTTCTAACCAGTTTTTAAGAAGAAAAGACACTTGAGAGGTCAGGAATCACCAGCATACAAAGCTTGATATTAAGAGGTTTAAGAAGATGAATAATGGAGAAAAGAAAAGCAGAAGATGAGAAAAAGGAGGAGGAGCGAAAGCAGCTTTCTGCTCCTTCACTGGTATTAATTTATTCAGATCTGCTTCCTCTGGAGCAGAGAGGAGCAACAAACCGGAGCAGCTGAGCGACGGCGGCCTGATGCCTGCGGAGCCTCAATAGGTACGAATATATCCACCATGTTTCTGAACAGACTTTTTGTTTCTAGACTTGTTGTAGAGTTGATTGTTGAGGGACATCATGGAGTCACATTTCTTGAGTCTTGTTCTGTTTTCAAACCTGATAGTTCAGTAGACTCGGTTCGATTTGGTACCAAAGTTGCAACATTTGTTACATTTTCAGCTGCTGTGGTTCTCTTTCACTGCACTGAGTCAAATGATTCAAACTCTGAAAAACCTGTTCCCCTCCTCACCTTTGGGGGCGCTGCACCAAGAACCACTGAAGGAAACAACAGGAAATCCTCTGAAGAAGATTCTAGCTGTAGCTATTATCACTTGTCATGCAAACTGTAAGTAAACCAGGCTAATTTAATCAGATGTTGACGTATGGTTGTAATAACCAGGAAGAAAACCACACAGGTTTGGACTTTCGAGTGTCGTGGCTCTGGTAAGGCACAGGCCCACCAGTGAATGGGAAGGTTTGCTACATTAGAAGATATTTGGCAAATATGTTTTCATCTCCCATTTTGTGCATTAACTCTATTTCAGAGAAGCCAAAACTACCTGAAATGAGGGTGAAAATTTATTTACAAAATTGTAAAAATTATTTTGAATTTGTCGTTTCTGTTTACCGTTTCTAAGGCGATACTTCAGTATGCGCACAGCAAAATGTTGATGGAAACATGATTAGTGAGCTTAACTTCCTCCTTCACAAAAATGGAGTGGCGTCGGGTTTTGTAGGATTTCTCTTGTCTTTAGTAAAAGACCACAAGCCATTTCTTCAGCTAGCACTGAACTCACATGTTTGTTTGACCTGGACTTTAGTCCAATTCATGTTTTTGGAGTGATTTCCGTTCACATATGCATTAGAACCGCCCCAGAGTTCACTTCAACCAAACCGAGACCAACGGTTGTAAACGGATCAAAGTTTGTGTTTTTGGGCCAAATGAGATTTTGATTCCACATTCACACCTCCACAAAAGAACCAGATTTTCTAGACAAATAAACTAAAGTGGACTAAACAGGGCTGGTGTGAATGAACCCTGATACAATAGTTCAACAATTGTATAATTTCCCAACTACAAAAATATTATTAAATTGAATCATCATTAGATGAAGATTAGCAATTTGAAGTTTGTGATTTTTCACAGTTTCTGTCTCCATCTGATGTAGATCCTCGTTGGGATTCTGCCTGATTTTCAGCTGAACAAGCAGAAATCATCACAATGTCAACTCCTCTGAATGCCACGAAACGAAGAACGGATGTTCTCCAGCTGGAACGTGACGTTCCAGAAGATGTGGAGCCTTCAAGCACAGCTGTGATCACGGATCCCAACGACAGCTGGGGAACAGAACCAAACTTCAACCTCAACTTCAGTCTGAGCTCTAACCCTCGTCCCACCAAAGAGTCCTCAAAGATGCATTCTGGGAGTAAAAAGGAAGATAAAAGTAAAGGAGGAGCAGCAGCTGCAGATTTTAACACCATTTCAGTACCAAGTGAAAAACTTAGGAGCAAAATCCCAACAGCTCAAATAACTGTGAAAAACAAAGTCGGCCAACAGCCGAAATCTCCAAACATTAAGCATTCATCTTCACCAAAAGTACAAAGTCATGGAAACTTATCACTGAGTCCCAAACCAACCGGTGTGGAGCTGAGGAGCAGCCAGAGATTTACAGAAAAAGTCAGAACTGAAACACCTAAAGCAGAATCTGTAAATCCAGTGACGCCTGAGCCGATGACTAACTCTGCTAACAACATAACAGCAACCCAAAGGACGCAGTCAAACAGCAAAGATGTAAAGGGTGTTCACCTTGAGACGCCAAAAACTCTGCAGCTGCCTAAAAATCCAAAGGTCCACAATCAAAAGGGAGATAAAAGCAGAATAAGCCCAAAATTAATAAATCAAACTCCAACAATGATGGCCAAAATAAAAAAACCAGATCCAGTAAACTCGACGACTGACCGAAAACCTGAAGTCGACTCTGGAGCTCAAGGTGTTTTCACAACTTCAGGAACCTCACAGAAAGAGAAAACAGGGTCACCACTTCTCAGGTCCAAACCCTCCGGACTAACCTCTCTGAGTCCGAAACCATCCACACAAAGAAAACCCACCGGAACCAGAACCGTTACCGTGTCACGCTCTGAGGGGAATCTTCTCAGTAAAGACTTAAAGGCTGTTTCTGCATCCAGAATCAGAGTCAAATCCAGTTCAACCCCCAAATCTACAAAACCATCCAAAGACAGTCTGGATTCACTCAGCTCCAGGTCCAGAGACGGGTCCAGAGACGCATTGGAGTCCAGGAGCAGCAGCGCCTCGAAAAGCAGTCTGGACTCTCGGGACAGTTTGGATTCTAAGAAGCTCCAGAGTTCAAAGGTTATCCGAAATCCACATGACCCGAAAACCTCAGCAGAAACCAGGATGAAGAAAAGCCGCCAAGGTTCGGAGAAAGTTACTGAGTCCAAAACGGTCCCAAAGAACAATCACGACTCTGATTCTAAACCAGGCATCACCCAGTCAAGATCTCTGCAGGCCTCTGCTTTCAATACGGATCTTCCTGGATGTGGTTCCTTTTCTCCCATCTCCAGCGGAACCATCAAGACGTCAGGTTCTGCTGTTGAGCTCAGTTTTAATCAGAAGAGTCAATCTGATTCATCGAGATCTGGACAAGTTCTGCCTGGTTCTGAGTCAACACTCGCTGATTTGTCCTCTCCGATATCAGCAACTCCAGGATCCAGTACTGGAAAAGGTTTTACTTCTACTGTAACTGGATCAAACAAGGAGAACCAGAAGAGTCCAAGTTCCACTCCAGGTAATAACAACCGAAGTGTCAAAATACCACAGAGGCAATGAGGCCGTGCAACGATTCAGAGACACTCAGGACCCAAATATTCAGCAGTCTGCCCTGTGAGGAAACTATTGCAATAACTAATACTGTTATTAGATAAATGTATTGATGAGTTTCTCTAGATCTTGCTGAGACATAAATCCTCTAAGCCTGGAAATGTTCTTCAGGTGATAGAAGGCCGACTTTGTAACTGTCTTTATGTGGCTCTGGAGGTTCAGGTCTGAGTCCATCACCAGATTTCAGACCTGATCTCTAGTTTCCAGTTGTAATAACTGAAGCTGTGCACTGACTTTAGATCTAGATCTGTCCAGTAGTTTTATAACTACTGTTTTTAAAGTTTGGTAGTAAATGTCTCTAGGTTTTACCTTCAGTTTAGGTGAAGAACATTAGCTTGGCAGCCATGTTGCAACGCCATGATGTGCCAAAGCAAAGCACCTCATCAACCGCCAGCCATGAATTTACAGCAGTTCAGTCAGAGTTTAAACTTGAGTTACTGTTTCCTTGACAAGGATGAAGCAAAGTCTCTGTCAACAGATGATGTACCTCTTTGTTTTGTTATTTCAGGTATCCTGGCCCCTTTGGCATCTTCCAGTCCTAAAACCAGGCCTGTGGTGACCTTGAAAATCCTGGAAGGATCCACAGAGACCTCACAAGATCCTGCAGTTATGAAAAAAGATCCCAACAGTTCATCCCGAAATACTAGTCTGACTCGAGGTCTTACCTTCGACTCAATCACAAAACCAGGTAATAAAACTGACAATAAGCATTTAAAAGAGGTTAATACTCAAGGAAAGGTGGAGGTTCCCCAAGAGGCCAAGAATGACAGGGATGGACGTCCATCAGGAGATTCAGGGGGGAAATCGGTTCTCCCACTGAGTAAAGCTGCTCACCCAGGAGACACAAACATCATCTCATCACCTCGGGCAGCCGGAGCAAGAGAACCAAAGCAAAAAATACAAGTTCATGGAAAAAAGAGTGAAGGGAATCCTTCATCTCCCCTTCGTCCTATGTCTTCTTCTTCCACTCATACACCAACCAAGAAGAAAGTCAAAGAGACTGCACCTAAACCTGAGCTTTCTCAAAGACTCCATAAACGTTCGCAGAAAGAGGTGGGCGTTCAGGTGGAGGTGGAAGTGGTCGAGCGTTCTGCCTCTACAAGCCCCAGCCTCCACCGCGGACCTCCCACCTCCTCCATGATTGGTTCCTCCAGCTGCCAATCATCGCTGAGCGGCGTGCCACCTCTCAAACATGTCTGCCAGATTGAGATTGAGCTGTGCAGCCAAACGCTGCTTCCCTGCGTTGTTCCTGACAAGGCCAGTTCCCTCCCTGCATGTTTGCGCTTCCAGCAGAACCTCGCTCTAATGTCGGGGTTTGGACCTCACCACAATCCAGATGTTAGCGCTGAGAGCATCTGGGAAGACGAAACTAAGGAAGAGGAACAATGGCAGCCCAACAAGAAACAGGAGGATGGGTTTAAAGGGCAGACGGAAAAGCCCCCGGAGGTGTTGTGGGACAAACAAGGGATGACGTGGGAGGTTTACGGCGCCTCTGTAGACCTGGAGTCTCTGGGCACGGCCATCCAGTCCCACCTGGAGATGAAGATCCGAGAGCAGGAGAGGCACATCCGGATCCTTCGGAAGTCCATCTGCTCCAACAGCAGCTTTGCACGGTACAAGAGGAAGAAGAGACGGAGAAGGTTTCTGGGTTGCTGCATCAAGGCGTCCGCCGTGGCTGACTGAGATCAACGCAGGACGTTCAGAGACGTCAAACATCTGACTTTCACTAATCCAACCTGGATTAAGATCCAGCAAACTGTAAAACATCCCTCACATTAAAATGAACTGCCAGAAAAAAATTACCTTCCACAATCTGGGAATCAATAAGGCAGTCGGATCAGAACCTTTAGCTTAATGTTACAAAATATTACTTTTCTGGGAAATTTGATTGAAGATCAATATTTTTCCTGGTGACTTTAATGATAAAGTTATTTAAGAAAGGATTTTTGTTATAGGGTGTCCATGCATCCTTAGAAAGTTGTAAATTCATATATCTAAAATTAAACCCTTAAAAGGTCTTAAATTAACTTAAGAAATAAGTTAACCTTTAATACAGTAATTCCCAGGTCTTAAATTTGTTTTGACAGGATTAATTAATCCAATATATTCTATGTATTTTTTTATGACAGGATTTTTCTCTCAGGTAAAAGTTTGAGTTGTATTCAGAAATCTTCAATGCTTTTACTCAAGTCAAGATAGTTGAAGCTACCGCTAACTAGCTTCTAATACGCCCTTGCTAGCTAAACAGCTTTTTTGCTTCTACCATGTGTAAGTGCAAGTTTATCGGCAGTTAGCTTGATGAAATTGGTACATTTGTGTGGAGAAACAGGTCTTAAATTTAATTCAGAATGATCTTATATGGTCTTAAAAAGTCTTAAGTTTGAATTGGCGAAACTGATTTAACTAAAATGATCAAACTGTGAAAGTTTGACAGAACTTATGCAAGAAATGTGTTTCCATCTCTCATTTTATCGCATCAACTATTTTCTGGAGAAGTCAAATCAAAAATACTCCAAATTTATTTTGAATTTTGTCGTTTCCATCGACTGTTTTAAATGTGATAATTCAAAATGTGCAGAAAAAACTCTGATAGAAGCACAAAATGAGAGTTAAATGTCACATAACTGAAATCCCTTCTCCTGTCCCGTTGTCTGGGTCTCTGTTTGTAGGTTTTAGTTAGACCGGTGTTAGCGCGTGTTTGGCCGTGTTGGGGTCGTGTCTGACAGCAGAACGGGTCGGTACCTCGGTCGGTACCGGTCGGTACTGGCAGCTGCAGTGGTTGTTGACGTGGAGCTGAGAGGACAGCAGCTCCATTCCTGGTAAATATTTCATCCAGTTTCTTTTTTCTGAAACTCGGCACAAAGCACTCAGGAACGCGGCAGAGCAGAGATCCCAGCTGCAGAGTCAAGGATTTACTGAGGAGTTATAAAGTCACTTCTTTTCCTATTTTCCTGTCATCTCACTTAGTTTCCTTACTAATTTCTTATTCCACTTCTGTTTTCTTCTCCTTTCCTCTCCTCTTTCTCTTTATCTCCTATTATTTTTTGTTTTCTTTAAGTTTTGCTTTTTCCTTATTTGCTTGTTTTTCCTATTTTCTTCTTTTTTCCTTCAGTTTTTCTTTTAATCTCTTTCTTGTCCAAATCTTCCCATTTACTTCTCGTTTATTTTCTTTCCTTCTCTTTCCTCTAAGTTTGATGTTTTCCACTTTTTGAAAATTTTACTCCATTATCCTGTTTTTTCTTCCATTCTTACTTTTCCTTGTTAATTTTCAATGTTTCTTTTTATTCTTTTCTTGTTTTATTCTATAATATTTTAGACCTGAGTGATAAACTTGTCGTTCTTCCCTCTCCCTGTCTTCTTCTCCTCCTCCTGAACCTCTCCACCGCTGATGGAGTTGCATCATTTATCTGAATTATTCAGAAACATTAAAGCCACGCTCGTGTTAACAACGGAAACTCCACCATATTTTATTCATATGTACATAAGAACACAGCGACTGTAAGGATTCTAATGTTTAATTAAAGCTTCTTTACAAACTCGTTCATGATTTTGCATTTCATTGCATGTCCTGTGTAAATGGTTTGTAATTTTTGAGCCTTTATGTGTGATGTTTAAACCATGCATTCTTTGGTTATAACCACTTATTATTGTAGCGTTGCCTTCCTCCAGCAGCCATTGGGTGAAAACATGTTACTGTTTACCAGTCAGTTACAGGAAACCCTTACATCTATTAACTCATTAGTAACGGTATTTTAGAAAGAAAAGTCAACATAACACACATAAATTTGGACTTTGGGAGGAAGTTCACACAAACGTACAAGAAAAACATACAAACTCCAATGAGAAAAACCCTAATGTGGGATTTGAGTCTTGTATTTTCTTGCTGCAAAGTTGTAAACCCAAAACTTGCTTTTAAAATTGATTTGTTAAATAATTATTCCACTTAAGGAGAAAATGGTTAAATTACATCAACAAAAGCCCAAAATTAATGTAACAGAAACGTGAATAATGAGAGGAAATAAACTTCTGACTGGTGTTAAAAATGTGAATTTTTATTGTACTTTTTGAGAAAAGAAAAAAAAAGTTTTATATTTATTTCCAAAAAATGAACTACCTTAATCTTTATTGTAAGTTTTGCACACACAGTCTTCATTTTCACTAAGTTGGACCTGAAGAAACCTAAGCAGCTTCACGTCCTGTTTGGTGCTGACGTCAGAACGTGCTGTGCTCTGATTGGTCGCCTGAGGATCCGTTTAAAACACAGCGTGAGCCGAAGAGTCACAGCGCGAGCGCCGCTCTGGGCTGCAGCAGGACACCCGTTGCCAAGGAAACTGAAACCAGTGGGAAATTACCAGTTACTGACGTGAAAAAGGTACATTTGTTTTGTTTTGTTTTTTACCGCCATTTTGATTTTAATGTTTTCAAAAAGTTTGAAAATTGCTTCTAGGAAAGAATTTATATCCTAGATTTTACTTTTTAAAAACATTTTTAGTTTCTTGAGTTTTTTTGCTGTAAATATAACAATCTTACCTTATATGTATATATTTAAAAAATAAGCATCAGTTTTATAAAGAAAATACCGTGTTTTACAAGAAATATAATAAAACATTTATTTTCTCATCCTACGCTACTTTCTGAACATGCTTAAATTTGTATTTTTTTGTTCATAAACTCTTAATTCTGACATATGCAGTCTCAAACATGGTTTTGCCATCAGCAGGTCACTTGTGTTTTTGTTGTGCACACTGTTCTGAAGGTCATGCTCACTAAGAACAAACTTCACTGGTGTTTGTTGCAAAGAGTTTCAGTCCAAATATATCAGCAGCAGGTGATCTGTATTAATTACCATCAGAGTTTTGATCTGACCTGGTAAAATATAGATCACATCACCAGAAAATGGGAGAAATTTTACACTTTTATATATGAAATTAGTTTCATATACATATTTTAAATTCTAAAGTCAATTGAAAGTGTTTCATTTGGATATTTGTCATTTTTCTTGGGTATTACAGGTTAAGCTCAGTATTTATAGAGCCTGTTGTGGGTGACAGATAGAGAAAGGAAAGAGGCTCTCCGCTATTTGTGGACACACACACACACACACACACACATAGACAGAAGGATTAATGGTCACTGGAGTACCAGGAATGTAATCCATGTTAATGTCAATAATTTGGAAGATTTATATTACCAATCTGAGGCCAACAGCTTAAGCCACTTTCATGTTTCCCTAAATATGCAAAGAGACGAAGAGACGGGTACAGTAATGATAGTGCCGTAGTGTGTATATGTTTTTCAGAATTCTGCATGTTGCCCAGGTTTAATTTGTACATCTAAAATCTCTGCAGCTGTTAAGGACAGTCAGTCATGTCGTCTCCTGTGCTGCTTAACCTGCTGCGCTGCGGCCGCCTCTCCCTGTGCAGACAAACCCTCTTCGCTCTGGAAGCCTCCACACAGTCTGGGCAGGTGAATCCGTCTGCGCAGGTCCATCGTGTAGCAATTAACTTTACTAAACTGGCATGACGGTAAACATTGACTTATTTCAACAAAGAATGTGGATCTTATTCTTCCTTGCCTCTACTGTGGCCCATAAGGACAATATGAACACTCAGGAAACTTTCTAGCCTTTTGCAGTTGCAATAGCTTGCAGACTTTAACTTCATCCATTACTGTCAGAAATTACTGTATTGATCCTTGGTCTTTTTGTTTATTGTGGTATTTCAACCAAACTACAGTCTGGTGCTTAAAGGAATCTTTAAATAAGAGTTAAGGTACCTTCAGTGAACATAGATGTGCTGAATGGCTAGCTACTGGTTGGTAATCACAGGATACCTTAAATGGTGCCTAAAGACACTATTGGGTACCTTCTGGTTACCTACATGGCACTTCTATAGCACCTATATGTGGCATTTACAGGGTTTGCACTTGGATGGCCGTATAAGTGGTACTTAATGGTGTAAGGATTCCTGATTATCTATTGGGTATCGACGGGATACTTAAAGTGTATCTGAAGCCTTTTGGGTCATTACAGGTTACGTTCCCTTGCTTGGAAGTACTTGCATATTACTGTGGTAAACTCTGGCTCCAGAGTAACTTTAGGGGTATCTGGGGTACATCTGGGGTATCCACGAAATAAAAAGACAAAAACCTACCAGGTCCTTTTGAGAGACCTGTAGGGTAACAGCATCTTACCCTTGTAATGCCAGTACTTACATGTTGCTACTATTAATTCAGACTTACTGTACGATATCTAAAGTTAATTTCTAAATATTTGCTAAATGCTTAAGAAGTTTGTTCTGGTTGCTTTTGGTGTAGGTTGGTGGACCGTTGGGGCTGGTGGGTGTGCGGCGGGCCAGCGGGTCGATCAGGTTCGACAGTGATGGCAGCGGCCAGCCAGTGACCTGGGACTCGTTTGGTATTTGGGATAACCGGATAGAAGAACCAATATTACTGCCTTCCAGTATCCGCTATGGAAAACCCATTCCACAGGTAAACAAACCATTGGATTAACGAGAAAATGGTTGAAATAATTTCTAATTAGAGTTGATGAACCAACATTTAAAAGGAAAGATGCACAAAACAAAGTAAAAGTAAGAATAGCTTTGTTGGTGTATTCAAGTAGATAAAAGTCAATATTTGCCTTCCTCTCAGATCAGCCTGTCTCGGGTCGGCAGTGCGTCTGTTTTGGGTCTCCGGAAGCAGAATGAGGACCGACTCCGTATCGCCCGTATCCATGACAACCTGCTGTACTTCGCCGTGTTTGACGGTCATGGCGGCCCACACGCTGCCGACTACTGCTGCACCTTCATGGAGAAATTCATCAGGTTGAATGAATTTTCTTCAGTTAACTTTAAAAGCAGACAAATTAACCAACAAGTATCATAAACTGTCGGGTTTCTTGTTTTAGAGACGCTTTGGAAGAAGAAGATGATCTTGAGAAAGTTTTAAGGAAAGCTTTCTTAGAAGCCGATAATGCTTTACACACACACCTGAGCTACTTCAACAACGGTAAAGCGCTGTACTAAATTACTTACTAAATGAGTCATATTTTTTTATGAATCTTTATATTAGGCATTCTAATCAAATTTTGCACTGAACTTTGAATTGCCAGGCAGTAATGTTTCAATCTTTGCCTCTCTTCCACCCCAGACTCCGTTCTGAGGTCAGGTACAACAGCAACAGTTGCTCTGCTGCATGACGGCATTGAGCTGGCGGTTGCCAGCGTTGGTGACAGTCGGGCGATGCTGTGCAGGAAGGGACATGCCAACAAACTCACCAAAGACCATACACCAGACCGCAAAGACGAGAGGAAACGGTACCAGAGTCCTTTTAGTACTACTGTGGTACCTAGGCTAGCTTCAAGAACATTCTATGCAGTCTTTTTGTAGTACTTATTTGAGGACTTACTGTGTGCCTGTGTGGTACTTACATCATATCAGCAAGGTACTTATAGAGTACTCACAAGGTATTAATGGCATACCTCCAGGCCATGTATGAAGTACCAAAGGGGTAACTACATAATTTTTATTGAGTTCCTTGAGACACCTACAGGGTTCTTAAAAAGTACCAATATAGTTCCTATTGGGTATTTATTGGGTATCAATGGGGTACTTCCAGGACTCTTATAAGTTAGGAAGAAGTGGGGTGCTTGCCGGGATACTAACAGAGCATTAATGAGGTACCAATGGGGTATTTATGGGTGCAACAAATTACAGTTTATTCCAAGTATCAGACCTTTACTGATGCTCACACCTGACTCAGATGATGCTAAAGGTTGCAAGCTTTGCAAGGAGACAAGAGAAACATGACATGGGGAAAATGACTGATGGCAACTGACATCATCTTCAGAATATTTAACAGTAATATTCCTGTCAGTAGTAGAAAATGCACTGGGTACCAACTGACTCGTTCCCAATGAGCGGTTTGGCATAGATTGATGCGGTTTGATGTGCTATTTTGTGGCGAATCCAGGAGATTGTTTTCAACACCAGTTGAACTCTCAGTAACAAGGCGGAGTTAAACGAGGCATTTATAGCCTTGTTTGTCTGTGCAACAACAATGTGATGAACTGTATGTTTCATGTTTCTCACATGAAGTGACGTTTCTCTGTCCTCCAATCAGTGGACTGTGTTGTGTGATGCCAGTAGCTCCACTATAACAGTAATATTGTCCTGTGGACTGAATGGGGATTGGTGCGGTACAGGTGGGACCCACTTTTACACCGGAAACAAACAAAATACAGAACCGATCTGTACTGACCCGTATCGTACCACCCAGGTAACCATGGAGTATCTCTGAGTATTGATAGGATACCCAGGGGATAATTACAAACCAGAACATTCTCCACAGTTACCTCTGACCATCTGCAGGTGGTTGATAGTTGGTAAACAGTAGAGATGCCTTAAATCTAGAGATAAAAACTTAAACTCAGTGTTAGAACAAAGACCAGGGGAATAAAACTAACTTTGAAGTTAAAGATGTTTTTATGTTGTGGTTAAGAAAGAAGCTGTAAAGTTTCCTACTGCAGACAGACGACTGATCACTTCTCCCATATCCAAGGGTTCTTGTTTAAATCACAAGTTTCCGCCAAGCCTTTATGGTTTCAGTTCAATTAAATCCCTCTGCTACTCAATTCACTTTTATTTTTCACTAGTTTTGGGGGTTTATTGTAAGGCGCTGCAGCTTTAAGGCAAACAGAGCAGCAGCACGGTTCAGGTTCCCAAACAGCCGACGATCAGCTCGTTTGGTATAAATAGTGTGGAAGTCCGCATTCATGAAGCTGATCCAGGAACTGAAACTGGATCAGAGCTGCAGGTTGACAGGTTTGGGATTCCCTTCAGCTAAAAGCAGCCGGTGTTTTCTAACAGCAGAGCTTCATCTGCTGTGGCATCAATCAATGGGTTACCGTTTAGTTCAGGTTAAAACTCAAATACTGTCAGAGACACTAAATAAAACTTTATTTTCAATTAATTCATTTGATCCAACTTGAAATGGTATAAAACTATTTACATCTTAACTGTGGGACGTAAAGCTGCGTAGCGTCTGACTAGCTGAGAAACTTACCTTCTGCAGGATTATGTAACATTTGATGAGTTGATGGAAATCAGTGTGTAAAATTTCCAGTGCTGCCATCTTTGACCTGGTCCAACTCCTACAGTATCCTGAGCAGGACAGCGGCTGGTTGGCTTCGAGTGGGGCTTCAGTCAACTCCCATCTATTCACGCTTCACTATTTAAAGATTCACTGATTCTCGGATATTTTGGTGGAATATAACTCCAAGTTATTTGCTGAAAATTCACTTTTATAAAGTAAAATGAAACTCTGGAAGTTGAAAAACCTAGAATCAACGCTACTTGGAAAAGCAGCAAATCTTGGAGCTCTGTTCATTTTCCTAGATGGTAATTACCTGCTGAAATGTGTTATACACATAAACTTGATTGAACCTGATTGATGTCTTACTGGTTGAAGACCCAAAACAAACCCAGAATGTGCTTGACCCAGTTTATTAAAGACCCTGTAGAGAGGGGTATCTTGGTTTCCCTGTTGGACCCCAACCTCAGATAAGAGGAACCAAAGTAACAAACAGCCAGAGAGTTGAATATTCTGGTTCAGCCTCTTCTGGTTTTACACAGAAAATAACTGATCCTGTTTGGGTTTTGTTGTTCAGGATCCAGAAGTTTGGTGGTTTCCTGTCGTGGAACAGCGTCGGTCAGGCAAACGTTAACGGGCGTCTCGCCATGACGCGCAGCATCGGAGACTTCCACCTGAAATCCAGTGGCGTCATCGCCGAGCCGGAAACACATCGTCTCTCTGTGAGTCCTGGACCAGCTTCCTCTGATGTCTTAGTTTTAAATCGGTTTGGATCTGTGGAGGTTTGAAAGTTAGTTTTTACCTAGCTCTGTTGCTGTTAGGTACATTATTCCTCTGGACAATCAGCTTATATATTCTTGATCTGTTTCTGCAGGTCCAACATGCCAATGACTCCTTCCTGGCTTTGACCTCAGACGGCATTAACTTCCTGTTGAGTGACCAGGAGATCTGTGATGTCATCAATCAGTGCCAAGACCCGACTGAAGCAGCAGAGATCATCTCTCAGCAGGTAAACAACCTGATTAAAGTTGTGACTCACTGAAGGCAAACCAGGCAAACTCAATGAACTGTAGAGAAAACAGAATCATCTCTGAGATAAAGAAACTCTAGAGTGAGAATAACTAAGATTCAACTTGTGTTGTTGCTGAAAGCAGATCTATAAATAGTCCTAGTAACCCAGAAATCACAGCTCTTTAATTAAAGTTACAATAAATTTACAGTAATTGAGCACAGAAGCATCATTATCACCCTGTTTCACTTTATATACTAAAAATGTCTTTTGATTCTTCTGCTTCAGTAGGAATAGTATCAGTGGGCTGAGTTATGCTCCCTGTGGAACACCATTAAGTTTGTAGACTGAGAACAATAGTTTGTTTTACAGATATTTAATATCTGTGTCAATATTTTGTACAAGTATTTGCACATTTTGATAGAAATCTAACAGTTAGAATCTGTGAATCTGATATTAAGTCTTTGATACAGAAACGGCAGAAGAAAAGTGATTAAATTAAACAATAAATGTCTTGGTCAAAATTCATAAATGTCATGTATATGATCATATTAAAGGCATTTCAGTGACCAGTAAATGTGAATACTGCCTAAATAAGTGGATAAAATGTATTTCAGGCGCTGCAGTACGGCTCAGAGGACAACGCCACCATCGTCATCGTCCCGTTTGGAGCCTGGGGGAAACATAAAAGCTCCACCAAAACCTACAGCATGAGCAGGAACTTCGCTTCCAGCGGCCGATGGGCGTAGACGGAAACATACATGAAACACCAGCCGATTATCTTAACTTGACTTTAAGTAACCCAGAGGTCCTTAAATTATTTATAACGCATCCAAAGAAACCCACCAGCAGCATCGTCATGCTTGTTCCCAGCAGTCGACACTGTAAATAGTGTAAAATAATGAAGGTTGTACATATAAAGAGACTTACTGCAGTGTTTGGTGTCTTTGTCTACTTTGTATCAGTGTTTTGCATTTAGAGAACATTTTAGTACATTTCCTCTTTCAATCATTGCTGTCATTCTGTAAATGTTTAATGAAACTCCAAAATATCAGCGTTTTATCAAATAAGAAGCTCAGTTTTAAATTCATCAAAAAGAGGGAAAACATTTGAACTCCAGGAAAAACCATTGGAGAAAGAAATATGTTTGTTACCAACAAACCTTTTAAATGCTGAAATATTTACCAACGTCAGACGTTTGACTTGATGCTCACCTTGACTCCATTGGTCCTTTAGAGTAACAAAGATTAACTAGTTAAACATAAATTTTACTGTTTGTTTTCTTCAGTTGTATTAAACCAAGTCTGTGTTTAATCACTCAGGCTCTGGTGTTTCATTTGAGGTTTACAGTTAGAGATTAAAGTACCAAAGAGTTTTAGTTGTTAATTTGCATCAGAAGAGTTAAGATAAATCTGGAACTCATCGCTACAAGAAAATGTTTGTTTTTTAACGGTTTATGTTCTGCTTAGTGGCTTTTATTGACAGTTATCTGGCAGAGAGAGAGTTTGGAAGTGACTCCTGGCGGCTGTGTCAAGGATTATTGCCTCCGTACCTGTGGAGGATCGTCACGCTCTGCCTCAGAGGTCACTGGTGTCCAGTTAGTGTCACCTTTTGAAGCCAAGATTTGAAGGACAGCAGTCACGTTCAAACCTTCGTCAACAGATTCCTTCAGAAGATGTTGGCAATGAACTGACCATGTTCTGCGTAAGCCGCCTACTAGCATCACCAGACAGCTGGCGAAGGGGATTAGAGGAGACTGGAAACACTGGAAACAAACGAGATATCGCAGGATATCTGGAGTTCACTCATCAGTAGCTTCTGAACATCGCATCGCCTGGCTTTGGGACTCATAGTTCTCTTTCCTTATGATCTACGTATGTTGTGGGAACGATGCTATTAGGCTAAACTGCTACTTTTTATTGGTCATCAAGGCCAAACATAAATCATAGTTTAACAGTTAAACACTTGACCCTGGAGTGTTTTCACAAACTAACCTGCTGTTTTTCTCTTCTTTTGGAGTCATGGCTTCTTCTTGGTTGATTGGCCTTTCAGTCCATGTTGTTTCTGTGGATAAACACTTTTCCTTACCAACCGCAGCCAACATATCGGCAGTGTGTTGCCTCTGGGCCTGAATCACACTTTCACACCAAAACATGTTAATCTCTGGGTCACAAAAGCTGATTCCTTCCTGAACGGTATGAAGACTGGACTTTCCAACACTGATTGTATAAATGTTTGAACAGATAAACGTTGAACCTCCAGACCTCTGGAAGTGGTACCAAAGCAGGAACCAGACTTCTGGAGGTTCCCGGTTCTCTTCCTGACACCTCAAGTCTTGAGGGCCAATTCAGATTTTTAGCTCAATTGGAGGATTGAAAGAAATTAAATCCTCCAGATTGCGTTTCTTTTTGCGACTAGAATCAGATTTCTTCTCACAAGACCACAACAAGATGAAGGAAGCTAATAAAATAAATATTTTTTTGGTCTTTCAGTCATTGTTTACCACGTCTGGCTTCTTCTGGCGCAGAATTATGACATATGTCTCACTTCAATGACGTAAAAGTAAAATCCAATATGGCCGCTCTGACAGCAGATACTTTGAAAACTGTTGGAAATGTATCCAATTTAATACCATGTATGGAAGAAGCAGAAATCAGATATTTGGGGGTTGAAAAGATCAGAATTGGACCATTTGGGTCGTGTTCACCTGCTGTATGAGCGTAGACAGTTTGTTTTTATTTTTCAGTTCTGTCACAGGAGGAATTTGTCTGTTTGAGCCTTAAAATACATCCACAGATGTTCCTCCATTTATCTCTAATGTTGTAAATTAACCAATAAGAATCAGGACTGAAGCTTACAAAGTCATGACATCATTATCTGTGTTTTCAAAGTTTTTAAAGGCCTCAGCAGATTAGTTTCAGCAAACTTCTAGCTAAAAGAAACTTTTTGGCATTTATCAAACAGAAATACTTGTGTTTGTATTTCCTAAAATAGGGTCGGTCCACTTGAATTTGGGTGAAATTCAAGCATCTCAGACATTAAGGTGGCCTCAACTGTAAATTTAATGGTTGTCATGAATTTTTTCTGGTTGACTAACCGCTGACCCTCCTCCTCGGACGTCCAATCACTTTGCAGGATTCTCCAGCCAGCGAGGGGTTCGGATGTTGGTAGGTAAATTTAGAAACCATCCAGCTGAACTGGATTCACATGACCAGGAGGTGACGCTGGCCAGAGCAACAACACACACCCTCCTCACCATAACCGCCTCTGTGTGTCTGCTGACCTTCACGAAATGCTGCCCTGTAAGTCAGAGTCTGCTGCTGGTCATGTGGTCATTTTGGTGAAGACCAGGTTACATTTCAGGGCTTTAAAGGGGAAACATTTTACCTGTAGATTAGCACAGTGGAGCATTAGGAACAGGATAAGGTTTTTTTTTAATTGCCCTCCAGAGTCTCGCTGAAGGAGCTGCTAACTGTTTTTCTTTAATTAGAAATTCTTCTGTTTCTTTTTGTTTTTTCCTGTTAAAGGGAGTTTTTCCTCCATTGTTGCTCCATACATGCTCTGTCTTTAGTGATTGTTTACTTTCGCTAAATGTTTGTCCAGGAGATAAAAACATAGTTCAGATGGTAAACTTTTTAACCAGTTTAAATAATGAACTGACTTTAATGGTTTTTATAACTAGGATCAAACTGGAATGAATGTCACTAACTTTTAATCTTTTTATGTGATTAAATTTACTATATATGTATCTATAAACTGGATTTGCTGTTAATTGGTTGATATCATAACATAAAACTAAAAAATACTTGCAACATTAGGGGACTGGCAATGCATTTAATCAATAATCTTTAATGAGCAAAATTCATGAATATAACTACAGTTTTTGGATTTTCTTCTTTTCTGGTGTTAAACAATATTCTGTGATGTTGTGACCGTAATTTAAGCATTAAGCTTTTCAGGGGAAAAACAAAAGCAGAGGGAAAAATAAAGAAAAATCCGAACAAAGAATAAAAACTAGCATTTGACCATTAATATTATGACTTATGGAAATATAGACGGTCACAAGAGGTGAATAAACCCAGAAATGATCAAGTAAGAGTTTCACACCTTCAGTAAAGGTAAAAGTAGCTGTTCAAGAAATTACTCTAATAAAAAAAGTATTTGGTAAAAAGTTTATTTAAGTACTGAATAACTGATCAAATTATCAACCATTTAATATTTAAAAATTACATAATCAGATGAACCGAAATATAAAGTTAAGTCCAAAGAAATTTGGACAAAAATGACAATAATTCAAATAATAATTTAAAAAATCAGAAATAAAATGTTTCCAATTCAGTTTTTTTTTCAATAAAAAACTTGTGAAACTTTAACAAAAACTGCAGGTGTTTCTGTATCTGGTGAATGTTTGGTTAAAATATGTTTGCTTTTTATTCAGTGGGTAGAAAATCCAGAAATTTTATTCAAGCAAGAGTAGCGATAGTTCATTATAAGATTACTAAAGTATAAGTAAAGTGTAGTAAAAAATACTCCCAAAAGTACATTAAAAAAGTTAATTTAATGTACAGTAAATGTAAACAGTTACAGAATATGCTCAGATATTGTGACCACAGTGTAACTTAGTAAAATATTAACTTTTACCACTTTACTGCTCAAGTATTTAATGTTTTTCTATAAGTTACAGTTTGGTCGCAATATCCGATAAGAGCTTTCATATTCTGTGACCATAATATTCATAACATTTGTGTTCAGCTGTAATTTTAATGTTAAAATGCAACAGCGCCTCCTGCGGTCACATGGTGGTAACACAACATGACGTAACACCGGACTGTAATTCACATTTGAACCAGCAGGGGAGCCAAAGCAGCGCCTGACAACAGTTAC
>CAEFZY010059854.1:0-22893 GCA_903066815.1 Brachyrhaphis roseni | reverse complement strand
ATGTTGTTCCTGGGATCTGTTGTAGCCACTGTTCCAGTTTGGGGGTGACTGCCCCGAGGGTCCCGATGACCACAGGCCCTCTCCAGTTCCTCCCTTAGGAACTGGGTATTTCTCTAGTTTCTCATGCTCCTTTTTCCTGATGTTGCAGTCACTTGGTATTGCTACATCCACCACAACGGCTTTCTTCTGTTGTTTATCCACCACGACAATGTCTGGTTGGTTCGCCCAGAATTAACCAGGGTACAATAAATTAACCATCCGTTCGGCGGCCACATCGCGCATATCCTGCCACCTGTTTTCTGCGCTCGCTTCAGCGTCCAATGAGGAAGGAGCGGCGGTTCTGGAGGCGGAGAAAGGACGCAGAGAAGTTGGAGGAGAGAGTGAGAGACAGAGACGGAGAGACGGGGAGCTGGGGATAGAGTGTTATAGTCGCTGTTGTCACATATTTAATCACAGACTTTACTGCTCATCTTTGGATTGTTAAGTCACACCCAGGCGAGTTTCTCCCCCCTTTCTGTTTCTCTCCTTTTTGCACATTTTATTGACGCGCAGCCACAGGTTGGCCCGATTTTAATCCAGCCACCAGTGGATTATTCCTCCTCATCATCTTCTCCCTGAAGCGGGATGGAAATGGGTTCCGTCGAGACATACGCGATGATTGTTTTGGGGGAAACAAACTGAACATTCAAAGTAAGGAGGAGGAGGGGGAGACACTCATTCATTCTGCGAAGAAGCGACGCGAACATTTTTGTCTTTCTTTTGGTGAAACGAGGACCTGTGGAGGAGACGAAGCGGAAAAAAAAGACGAGGGGGATGGCTCTGACAACATGAGAAAGAAAAAGTGTGGTGGTCCTGTTTTTCAACCAGCCAGTGATTGAACGCACCTAACCTGGGGGGCAAGGATCGTGGGAGAAGAGGTCGGAGGTAGGTGAGGGGGGAACAGACGGGAAGGGTGGTGAAGGTATCTGGTTATATCATACTGAAAGTAGGTTATTGCATTTTGATCAGTCGCCGGCAGCTGATCGCAGCCAACTTATGGTTAACAGAGCCTTCGGTGCAGCCACGCTTCTCCTGCAAAGGCAAATTGACAGATGTGAAATTGTTATCCTCAGAGTCTCTAAGCTTGATCTGATTTTCATGGGGGTAAAGCCAGAGGATTTTTTTACCCTCTCCCCTCCTGACTGACAACATCAGTATAACACAGATGACATTTTATGGGAGAGATTTCTGGGCGAGCTGTGGGACGTGAGAGATCAAGGAGACACCAGGAATCAGAGGGACTGAGGGTTGAGAGAGTGGCTGGCTGGGCAGCTGACTCAAATGTGACTAAATGAATAACATTTCCTCCAAATTATGACAGCCTCACTGCACTCTATTGGCCCTTTTTGTCACACACACCCAACATTTGGAGACTTGCTCCTCATTCGTTTTGATCACAGTCCTTCCCTTTCATGTTTGTCTGTTGTTCTGTTGTGTTGCATGAAGAAAAAAGTGAGTAATCATCATCTCTTTGTGTTTCTTTCCCCCCCTGTGTGTTAAACTGTAGTCAGGTGCTTGGCCACAGCTCTGACTATGGAGCCTCCCCCTTCTCTGAGCATGGCTCTGCTAGGAGGGAGCGAGGATGAGGACCAGCGCTTCCTCCTTCCTCTGGGCAGCATATCCCATCCCTCCACAGCTGGCAACCAACCAGGATCGAACCACTCCAACCATACAGGAGCTTCAAGTATCGAGCGCCTGAATGGCAGCACCTCATCGCCGTCCTCTGCCACACCCAACTTGCCTCCGGCGCCCCTCCCTAAGTTACCTCTGTCCTCCTCCGGAGCCCAGCCTCTGCCTCCACCCATTCCCAATGCCCTGCACCCCACCAGTACCCCACTTTCGTCCTGCCTGGGTTCCCAGCACAGCCTGAGTGGAGACAACTCTCCAGTCTATAATGCCCTCTTTTACTCCTCCCACTCGCCCTCCATGGAGCGGGACAGGGACAGAGAGCGTGACAGGGAAAGGGACAGGGGCAGCAAACACAGACAGGCCAGTCCACTTGTCCACCGCAGGGACAGTAACCCCTTCACAGAGATTGCCATGAGTTCCTGTAAGTACACAGGTGGGGTCATGAAGCCCCTGAGCCGCCTCAGTGCTTCCAGGAGAAACCTCATCGAATCGGACAGCAGCAGTGAAACCAAAGAGGGTGGCGTTTCGGCTGTTGCCGGGGCAACGGCGACTGGCGGACATGACAGACAGCGAGACGCTCCTCCAACTTACTCAGAAACCCAGTCATCTAGTCACCAACCCCCTATCCAGAGCCCCCCAGAGATTGTGATCTCGTCCAAAGAAGACTCACCGTACCCCAGACGAGGGTATGACATCACTGACTCCACGTCCAACCAAATGTCCATCTACCACCAGAACCACGCACTGGTAGAGAGTAGGCGGGGACAGTCTGAGCGGGGCAGCAGACAGGGAGGGGTTGGGGCAACGGGCAGTGGGGCCAGAGGCAGCACCTCCAAGGCCCCAAAACGAAAGAACCAAAACATTGGTTATAAGTTGGGGCATCGCAGGGCGCTATTCGAGAAGAGGAAGAGGCTGAGCGACTACGCCCTCATCTTCGGGATGTTTGGCATCGTGGTCATGGTGATTGAGACTGAGCTGTCGTGGGGAGTGTACAACAAGGTGAGCATGATTTATCTTCACATGATGACGAAATGTCAGACAGGTTACTGCTGATTACATGAGGAAATTCATATAAAAAGCATACGTTACAACACATTACATAGCAGCAAAATATTAGAAGTCAATACCAAAAAGGTTTACTTTGTGGGCTGGTATGATTGGTATTCTTTCCTTCAAATAAGTGAGCGAACATGATCGCTGAGAAATTGAAAACCAGATAAGTCATTTAGTCAAAATCAGCAAAAATGGTCTCATCAGATGACTGATAAGTGAGCATCATTTTTTGTGTACTGTTATGTTTTTAATTTATTTTTAAAAAGAAATGATTACCAGTTGTTGAATGTCTGCTGATAAGTGTCAGGGCATCAGAAAGTAGATTTTGGACCTAAAATAGTACCTCCATCATTTTCAAGCCAAATATTGTCTACAATGCTAACAAAAATGTGCATATTGGCTGTGCTCCTTAACACAAATTTTTAGACACAACATAAATTTTTGTCATATTTTTTTTAAGACTAAAAGGAAGTATTTATACACATATAAATTATAAGCTCTTATAAATTATATGTCTTTTACATAAATATAGCGTCAACCAGCATGATAAGATAAAAAGCTCCTCTAATATTTGCTTTTAAAAATATAGTGCATCTTACAAAAATGCACTGATACTAGTTTTAGCCAATTACAATTTATGTTTAAAGACTATAATAACAGCTTATCTTCTTTTCCATAAGAGCTCATTCATTGTTAATGTTAGGAGCAGAGACAATGTCACCCGGGGTATGTGCGTGAGTGTGTAGAAAAACACACTCACGCAAAAGTGCGTGAAAACAGGGTTTCATTCATTTAAAATAAAGACAGAATGACTTTGATTTGTTATTGTAAACGGTCTGTAGTATTTTATGTCAGCACTTAGTGCAATTAGCGTGATTAGCATTGTTGAGTATAAACATCAGTCTCTATGGGGCCTTTCCCATCAAACTGGTTCCAGTGCTTAACTGGTGCAAGTGCTTACTAAGCACCAGTTCTTTGTTTTTCCACAGAGATAAACCCTGGCTCAAGTCCCGAAAATCTGGAACTATCCCAGCCTCAGTTCCCTGCTTAGCAAAGCTAAATTCCTCTCAGTTTAGTTTTTTAACAATCAAATTTAAAAACTCGAAACCCTGAAAACATTTAGCTGAATCTTGGATTAGCATCAGAATAAGAAACGATGACCATTACTTATCGTGCAGCAGTTTCTTTTGAAATCACCTGTATTTACACTGAGTCCATAATTTTAATTTCCGACTCAGTCTTGTACCACTGTGGGTCTTTTAATATATCCAGCTGGTTAATAAATGATTCTATAAAAGTTGTGTTTTGCTCCATTTTTCAACCCAGGGTTCAGGGTTCAGCATCAGGATTGATAGAGAATGAAGTACTGCTTATTGCAGGAATAATAATATATTCATTTGTTTAAAATGTCTCAGTGGACTACACTAATTCATAACAACAAAGAATGAAACAAAGGGAGGATCAGAGAAATAACGAATGAGATATTTATAATGGTTTTGGCTCCCACTTGACTCTCAAACATAAAGATTAAGAAGAGGTTCTAGTTAAGAACGATCTAGGTGGAAAAGTCCAACATATGTTTTCCTTAGAGGATGTAGACCCTACCCTCAACTCTTAGATTTCTTAAAGGTTACAGAAATACCCAAACCCAGCTTGATTCTTAACAGACAGAGGTCTAAGGCGCAGTAGACATAGAACAGAACAGCTTTGCTGTAATGCATTCAGTCTTCCTGGTATCTGCTAAATCCAGCTCCATGTTAATTCACTGCTTTGCCAATTTGACAAATTGTTCCCAACGCCGGTATGAATTAATATTTTGTGACAGATGGCTCCTTTTTGTATCTGAAAAAAAAATCTGGTACAAAACGACCAAAACTGCAAAAATATGAAGCAGTGAAGAATAAAATACTTAAAACCTGCAAAAGCCCAGATTCTTTATGAACAGCTGATATGCTGAAAATGTGGTTTCCTTTTAAGTACCTTCCTACATATTTTGCTTTCTAGAAGCATGATGCAAAACATTTGAAATACTCCTTTAATGTGAGAATCAACCCTGGAAATATTCCACTGAACTACCACATCATGTTTGTAGTTGCATTTGCCAAGATCTATTAAGAGTCTCTTATGTTAACTCCTCTTGTGCTGTGTATTGTTTTTTTTTTTTAAATCTGTTTTCCTTTTATATTGTAAATAACCTATGGTGCAATTTTGTCATTTCAATACTTTGAACTTTTTGAGCTTTGGTCATTTCATATTCAACTTTTCAGTGAAAAAAAAATTGCTATCTGCCATTTAAAGTAGGGTGCAAGACATGTTTTATAGGACATTTGAGAATTGATATCATTAATTGTGTCTGCAATGCATCTAAGATACTTAAACAGCTAAACAAATGAACTAAAATAATACGGTACCGTTTACTCAATATAGCTGTTCCAAAGGCATAAAATAAAAGTAAAATGAGACAAATAATAATTATACAGTAAAGTCTTAGTATAACTGGAGGTGTGAATTGGTAAATGGGTGAACTGAGCTGGAGCTCTTGGGTCTTGTAGAGAAAGTCACCATCCAGGTTACCCTCATCTCGATGGGTCAACAGCCAAGTTATAAAGATACATTTAGCTGACAAGGTGAGGCTTTTAGCCACATTTTTTAAGAAATTAAGTATGCCCAATGTTCTGTCTTCACAAATGGAGCAAAGGTTTCACAAATCTGTAATCAGTATGGTTTCAGCTCGATAAATGTTCTTCATTAGCTCACTGGGTCAACAAGAACTGCTTTCCTTCTTACTTCAAATCAGGAGTCTCAAAAATAAACTCAAGACAAAATTCAGGAAATCTTGTAGGTTGAGCAGCTGAGTGGAGTCGGGTTGAGGATCCTCTCTGCTAATGCGAAACAACGTATTCTGCTCATTCTTGGTGTTGTTTATTGGTTTGGATGACTGAAATGTAAAGAAAAAATACATATTTGCAGTTTATTTGTTTACCAAATCTAAGTAGTAGCATGTTCCTCCTCCTCATGCTCGTCAACAGCTCGATCACACACTGTTGTGGAATGGCATTCCATTCTTTGAGCAGCATTTGCTGCAAGTTTGCCAGTGTGGCTTTATCTGTCACTCTGGCATAAAACAGCAAGCTCCCACAAATATTTAGTGGTGTTGAGGTCAAGATTGCAACAGGTCATTCTGTCTTCTCCTCTTCCAAATTGTGGATGTTGTGTTTGATAAAACCTGCAGTGTTGGGGTAACTGTTGTTATTTTGGATGATGCATTAGTTCCCAGTTTGTGATGATGTGGAATTGCAATGGTTGCATGTGGTGCAATCCTTATTCTCAACTCGACTTACAATTGTAAGCAGTCAACAAGCTTTCCAACACCATAAGATTCATTGTCAAAATCATTATTATAACAAAAAAACAATCAACTAAATACAAATTTCTTTCATTTTTGTGTTTGGTAGGCAGGTGGTGTCCAATTTAAAGCGCTCACCTTGATATCCAGAGCCCAGAATATTAGTTTAGACTTAACTTGACCAGACAAAATCACAAGCTCACAGCGACTGGATTGCACTTTGCTGGACACACTTCAGTTTGACAAGAAAAATATAGTGCCAATTTAACACACCCTAGTGAGCAGCCATATTTACCACTTTGTAGCTCCTTGTAACTCTTCACACAGTCAGACCAGCTCTGTACACACGTGTTGGAGGAACGTTGTGCACTGTAGCGACCGAGCTTGACAGTAGCTGCTTCCGGGTGATGTGATGCAACGACACAAAGGACATGCAGGGCAGATTATCAGTAGGAGGCCAGGATCTCATTTGTCTGTGTAATGGCCAGTGTAATAAGCTGAACTGGCCCCTGGCTGTTTTTGTGTGTTTATTTTGGGTGTGTATGTGTGTTAGTTAACCTCCCAGTGTCTTGTTCTCACCTTCCTGATATCCCTGCCCTCATCCCATCCTTCTTTTTTGGTCTGACACATCACAGAGGGCTGGTTCTCTTTATCTAATGAGGCGGAAACATTACTTCCACAGCTTGTCACAGAAGGATCATTGATCATGTAAAAGATTTGGTGGCACTCTGATTTACAGGTAGCTGGTTAGATGCTAGGCGTGCTACGCATCCCTTTCTCAATATGTGTGGCCTCCAGTTTATCGTACTGGTCACTCTGGGATGGGATCTGCCTGCTCTGTGCTGCCAACTTTCGTTTTTTTCTTCTCCTCTGTGCTGTATTAAAATGACAGTTTCAAAAGCAGTGTCTTCCTATTAATGAAAATGTATGGGCTTGAATTTGTCTTTCAATTCCTCTTTGTCTTTTTCTCCTCGCTTCTCGTCTAGCAGTCGTCCTTCTCAGAGGACATGGCCGGCACTTTCATGTCCTCTTCCTCCATCTGTCCCCTCTGTTTTATTTTGAAATCCCTGTCCGTTTCTTTATCCGGGCTTCCTTTTATTCCTGTATTTCTTTCATTATTCCTTTTTTCTTCCTCTTCTTCGCTTCACTTTCTCACTCCCTCTGCTTCCCTGCTCTCGCAGTGGGCGTCAAACTGGGGGAGTGTGATCGGAAGAGAGAAGCGGCTGAGTGAGAATGAAAGTCTGTGGAAGGATGGAAGAAAGGAAAGGCGATAATGAAAAGTCTGATTTAGGTTCTTAAGCTACAATCAATGCGGCCCATCTTAAACTGGCAGTATTGTCTATCAAAACAAATGAATGGAGATCCCATGTGTTTGAGCAGGGTAATGCCAGCTCCGTCACCTTAATGAATAATCTATAATCACTCTTGTTAGGAGTGGAGTTCAAGGAAAGCAGGATAAAAATAATACCTCAAACTTTTCAGGAAAGCTTTCTCCAGGATAGCACCCAGACATCTAAATGTGTTCTGGCAATTAGTTTAAGTTTGATTTGGTTTCAGTCCAGCAGATACTGGAGGACCATCAAACAGCTCAAACACTCACTTAGATATCTGAGAAGGACAGATTGTCCTTCTCAGACAGACAACCGGTTGTTGTGGTGAAAAATGGATGGTAATCATGGGGATGAAAGCAAGATGGGAAAGAGAGACGAATGGGAAGGGAGCCCAGAGAAAGGTAGAGAGACGTTCGTTCGTTCAGCTGAAACCCGTCTGAGCGTGGAAGCTTTGAATGATTTCTTATATTGATCTTTGAAAATCACTCACCCACACAAGGACTGTCCACCCCCAGATGCATGAACTCACAATTGTTGCTGATTTTATTTGATTGTATTTGAGCTGCATTTTGTGTTTTATTTTTACTTCTTGAGGTGGTGTGGAAAAGTCCAATCACTAGTAACCGATTTCATCACAAAAACCCCTTCAGGTCCATCTCAGTGAACTAGAAATCTCAGTCAAAAGATTTATTTTGATTCAGTATTTAATTACCAAGTGAAATTTATATGTTCCACTTGTTTATTTTACACAGTGATGTGTTTAAAGCTTTTATTTCTGCAAATTTTAATCTCTACAACAATCATTGAGTATTTTTAATACAAAAAAATATCATCTTATCATGTATTGTACATTATATGAACGCAACGCTTGAAGCTGTGGCTCTGCTGAGGTTCTCAGGAAGCTCAGTTTTCTCATTTTCCTCTTAATACTTTGCTGGTGAATCCAGCACAATAACACTATGGTCACCATGTATTGGTACCATTGGTAGTATAGGCAAAAATCCAGCTGGAAATTGAAATCAATTTGTTGGCAGAGGACAGAATGGAGTGCTCTATTTTTTATTTTGTTAGTCTTGGATTTTTTTTTAACCACATTTTTTCCTTCCTCTTAACTTTATGCTAACATGCTTGCGTACAGCACTCTGTAAACATCCAGCTTCTTTACAATGAAGTCTGGTAGCTTACCCTCCTTGTGGAGAATGTCAATGACTATTTGCTTGACTACTGTCTGTAGTTTCCCCCTTGATTGTTTGCCATATCATAACTTTTAAAAAAAATTTTTTGTTGTTGGTCTTACATGATATTCAGGCTTTCTGAAAACTGAATTTTGGGTTGCTTTTGGCTGTAAGCCATTACTACTACCACTACTAATAATAATGAAAAATTACTACCATCTAATGTACGAGATTCAACTTTGTAATTGGGTTATTAAATAATAACTTGTGGATGATAGTTTGATGCGCTGAGTTGCACCTGTACATACAGCATATTCTGATAACAGTGTCCGTGTACAGTCTCCTGCCAGTGTGTACATATCTCTCAGAGCTCTCTTCAGGAGGTCCAGCTGCTCGATTTTGCTCCCAAAAATAGAGATGAAGAATAAGACTGGATCCGAGTGGGGTGGGCTGGATTTTGCAGAGCGAATATTTGGATGGATAAAGCGAGCGAGGTTAACTTTGGAAGACACATTCTTCGTGACTGCGAGTGTTGCAAGCGAATGTATCAACAGTTTTTCCGACTCCATCAGCACATTCTGAAGTCACAGTGTCCAACTTGGTGCTTTGTGGCCTCTGTCTTTCATTACCTTTCCGTTCCTTTCGATTGTCTTCAAGCCTGAGCACTGAGACATGAGATCCGTTCGATGAGTTCTGGTCGCAGGTTTAAAAACTGTTCTCATGTACGGCAGGCAGCATGAATAATTGAACTTGCTGTCAGGCAAAATGGTGACTTTTCACTTACAAAGCCTGAAAGATGAAAGAGCAGCGCAAAGCCTTTTATATTCTCTATAAGGTCTCTTCTGCATTGTACATGTTAAGAGTTCCAGGCACTTTTGCGTTTGCATCTCCTGCTACGTCTCCTGCACATTGCTGTGGGTATTTAACAGCTTCAGTTCTTCACGTAGGGCATCTGTTATTGATTTTAGGAATATGGGGGAATCTGTTTGAGAGCAACAGATTCCCCCAAATCTTGCAGACTTTGGACTGGTTGCCTGCCGGTGTCAGTTCAGCCGACCGGCTCCACACCCCGTTCCAGGCCTACGATGCAACGCGGGCTATTCTGAGAGAATGCACAGCTGTTGTCAACCACACCTGTCACATCGTCAGCGCACTCACTTTGCACATGTGTGACGCACGGGACGGGCTAACAAGTGGGAGTATGAGCTGTACTTGATGTTGCTCAGCACACGCATCACAAACTGTTGCATTTGGTACACTGTGTTTTCGAGGGAAAAAGAAATTACATGTTTTTTTTTTATTTTGAGAATAAGTTTAATGTCTCATGAGCGTAACATGATATGCAAACAGTTGTTATGAAGCAGTACATGTTTCCCTCAAAGTGACTGATTGGCTATTTCTGCTTCTGAGGACGAAGCCAAGCCAACGGCAGCTGACATGAATGAATGATTGCATCACGCCCAGCTAAAACAGATTTTCTTCTATATGACCAAGCCAAGAAAGCATTAAATTATTGTTCGCCCTGAGAACAAAACAAAACAGAAAAAAAACAAATCAATGTAATGATGATTTATACACCTACAGCAACTTATTTTCCAGTTAAATGTTTCTTCTTTTGTTGCTTGGCTACCTGATAGTGCATGTTGGCAATAAATTTAACAACTCAAAAGGTCAATGTCCGGATCTAGTTACGGGAATGCGTCCATATTGACTGAGATAAAATACTGAGTTTTTGGACAATGAAGGGGAAAAATTCAGAGTTTAATAAAAAAAAACTAGCTGTGATGCTCAGGAACCCACCCAGTCAGTAAACAGCAACTCAGTGTGACACTGCACTTGTATGAAATAAAGTACATAATATCCTCTGCCTTTATAACCTGACTGGTCCTGTCTCTGTCTCAGTGATAACACTGAGTAGTTTTTAATATTTAATGTAGCTGCTGCATTATGATATGTTTCTAAATGCACACGTCTTTCACTCTCTCATTGGAGACACAGCTAAAATATTTAGTACAAACAGGGAAGAGACTCCTTAATAAACAGATACAGGAGCTGCTGCAAGCGACGAGCACAGCTGCGTCTACTGAGTTCAGATCACCAGGAAGCGACATGGCACAGCGATGGGAGTTTACTGGTTTAATCAAAGCGGAGGGGGGATGAGGCAAAAGGTTGAGCTTCATCTGGAGAGTTTCCTGATTGTCCAGGAGAAAGAAAAGTGGTGATAAACAGGGATGAGCAAGATGAATGGGATGAAAAGTTGTTTTAAAGGACGATGAGGAGGAAAAGAGGGATGGCGAGGGGTCTCAAAAGGGAATAAGGAGAAAGAAAGGATGAAAATAAGTTATAAAGAGAGAGACGAGTGGGCTGGAGAGGGGTCATACAGAGAGTGATGAGGAGCAAAGGAGAGATGAAGGTGGGAATATGAATCATAAAAAGAAGCTTCACTAAATAGGGATGAATCCGATGAGATGGTTGAAGAGCAGACATAGGGATGGATGAGTGCCAAGAAAAGGGGGTTGTGAAAAGGTTTGAGGAGAAAAAGTGGGATTAAAAGGAGTCATAAAGAGAAATGAGGAAGATAAGCACAACTAACAGGCCTCACAAAGAGGGATGAGAAGATTAAGTAGGCAAAAAAGAAGTATGACGAGCATGAAAAGATAGACGAAGTAACGTGAAGATTGATGACGAGGGTGTGGCATTAAATTTGATTTTAAAGGTTGAGAATGAGAGGGAATGAGGCAGTAAAGGAAGATGAAGGATTGAGAGGGAATCATACAGATTGATGATTTGGATGAAAAGGGATTGTTAAGAGAAATTAGGATGACCGGTGAAGTTAACAGTGGGTGCAAAGAAGGATGAGGATGTTAGTTGGCATGAAAATGGGCCATAAAGAGGGACAAAAAAGTGTTAATAGTTAAGAAAATGACAAATGAAGAGGACACATGCAAGAGAAGATGATGAGGAAGAAGAAGACACATTCAGTACATGCAGGAGAAATTTTTACCCTTCATTTCTCTGAGACTGAGCTTTAGCTCTGTTATACATCAGGAGTGTTTAGCTGCAGTCTTCAGAGACTGATGTCCTGCAGATTTTAGATGTGTACCGGCTCCAAACCAGCAGATTCCACAGCATGTTATCAACCTGCTAATGGCCAATTCATTTGATTCAGGTGTGGTATGCAAATTAATGGCTTATTCATTTGAGTCATTCATTCGGTGTGTTGAAGCAGGGAAATACCAAAACATTATACCCTGAGGTCTGACTTTGGACACCTCTGCTCTGCATTGAAACTGATAGTATAACTGCTGTTATTTGTGTTTTCCTCTGTGTTTCTGAATGGCATCTCATTTGATAAAAACTGTTTGACAAAAAAAAGTCATCCAGTCATGAATTAGTTTAAAACTAACTCTAAAACAGTGCAGTTGTCTAATTCATTCACTGCGATGCTCTTCCCCGTTCTCTCTTCGCTCCCTCTCCTTTTTCATGTCTCTTAAAGTGAGTGTTTATGTTCCCTCCCTCTGGTATTTCTTAAATATGTCTCCATTTCCCCAAGGGGGTCATTGCCATCTCAGTCGGCTTCCATCTCCTTCACATGCCCCTCTTCTGCTCGAACGCCATCCCTCCATCACCGCCTTCGCTGTTCTATCTGTGACATTTCTGGCAGGCATTTACTGGTGGACCTCCCTGGACCTTTCTCTGCTTGACCACTTATTGAGGCTGTGTGCTGCTTTCAGGCGGTACATGATGATGATGATCGGGGAATTGAACTGCCATCATATTCTTTAAAGGGGCTATCAGCCATCTCAGCACTTCTCTGTCCTTTTACCTCTCCTCCGTCTCCACTCCCCTCCTCGCTTGCTTCTTAGGGACTTCAGATCCCTTAAGTCTCACCACTGGCAGGTATAAATATCGCCATTTCTTCCAACATAACAAGGCTTCCTCCGTCTGTACGTGTGAGCGTGTTGGCACACATGGGTGTGCTAGGACTTGCATCATCCGGCGATAACATAAACACTCATGTCACAGTGTGTATACCATCTCATGTGTGTATACACATGATTGAAGTGTGTTTGTCTTCGTGTCATTTTGCATTCAGCTCTGTCAAAAGTAAAACCCACGGATGCACCTGCTGATGTGTGAGTGCTCACATCGCTCTTTGTCTGGATTTAATTGAGTGTGTATAGGGGTAATAGTTTATTCCAAAGTGAAGTCAAGTGTGTGTATGTGGTCTGTGTGTGGGGGTGTGTCGGTGTGTGTGAGCATTTATTCTGGTAAGGTGCAATCGTTTTTCTCCCTACTGCCTGTTTCCCTGGAGACTGATTGCAAGAAGGCATCACTCTGACAGGAGAGAATCCCAAGGCTAAGTCATTAGCATGCGCACACATGGTCATTGATATTCATTATGAACATGTGTACCAGGCGACTTATCTCTGCTAGTCAAGCGTTGTAACCAACATGTGCAGTGCATTGCCTTTTGTATTTGTGTCAGTGCTGTTATGGGGACGACTGGGGAAAGCCCTTCAGATCCTACCTGTGTGTGTGTGTGTGGGCGTGTGTGTGTGGTGTGTGTCGGTGTAGGCGGATGCGTGGCTGCCTTCCAGCCAAACTAAAGAAGCTGAAAAAGCTCATTATCTCTGCATGCTGTCCACCAAGTCAGTGATCAATGCACACTAATCGCACACTTACGCACAACTGGGGTAAGAAAAAGGAAAATCCACATGGTTATTACAACAAATGCACATGCTTGGGAATATATACTATAGTGCTTTTAAAAGTTGGGCGGATGCATAAAATCTCTTCAAAAAATAGAGATTACCGATCAAATTGAAGGATATTTTAAAAGAGCACAGAAGAATTTTAATTGTTATTTTAAACATTTTTGTTATTTAAATATTGGCAGTGAAAGGAAGATTGGACAGTGTAAAAAAAAATAACCTAATTTACTGGGTTCCTACCCAATCTGGAACAGTCCAAACATGTTCTGCAGGTGTGGATATGTGAAGGGAAATGGAGTATGGAACAATGTTTGTCTTTCCATGCTTTACACTGGAAATGTAAATGTTTTCTATTACCATCCATCCATCAACATCTACAGAACAACCAATTTATTTCTCGGAACAATTAGGTCAAACTACACCTGATAAAATGCAAAAGCGTGTCACTTGATCAAAATGGATATTTTATTCTGGAAAAAAAAGTATTCATGTTAATAAACGTGTCAGTGTGATCAAAATGAAAAGTCCTGACACCGTTGTTTATGAAGATGATAACCAAATGGCTTTGTTATGTTTTCATTGTGACAGTTCACTTTTTTTTCCAATTAAAAGAAGTCAAGTCTTGAAGACACCACCTGAAAATCACAAGACTGTATTATACACTGTTTCCACTACTGTAAACAATCACGCCTGTGAAAATAGAGCTTCACCTGAGAGAAATTGTTCAATCCAGGAGACATCTTCAGGAAAGAATAATAAAGAAATACACACAATTGACAGATTTGACAACTAGTTCCACATGTTTGCATACCATAACTTAATCAATAAAACTTTTAGTTCAATTGGAAATGACGATTCAGCATTCATAAGTACATTTCACTTTGACTGGCACTACATAAGCAAATTATAATGTCATAAAACAGCAGCAAAATAAATGGAAGCAATGGACGCATGTCGAATTTTATCTGGAATTTTTGTGGAAGGGAAGAGAATCTGCTACTGTGATATTCACAAAGGAATGAATGTTGTGGAGGTTGATCTAACAGTGATGAAAATTTTAATTCTCACCAGAGATATATACCAGTGCAATTGAGACAAACTGTAAAGGCTGTTTTTTTATTCAATTTTAAAAGAGTAAAATCTTCAGATATTTGAGTCTAGAAAAATATTAAATCTTGATGTGAAAATGTGCAGAAACTTTGAATTTAATGTCATAAATAATAAGAATTTGAAAGAGTCTAATTTTCAAAAGGCACAGGATTTGAAGCCTTCATTGAATGGCTGTGATCCTCAAATCCTCTGGCATCATTGCATTTCGCAGTGCAACAATAGACAAACTCACTTATGGAAATAAATGCACAAGCTCAGAAAACACAGTTGGTGTATCTATAAATGCCAAGCGATATCAGGACATCCAAGAAACCGAAGCGTTGTCCCAGTTTTTTTTAAAACCAGCCAAAAACTGGGTAAACATTTCACTTTTAAATGTTCATGCATGTGTTAAAGAAGTGTGTCCTTAAACATGAGGTGAGATTTAAGGTGATGCAACACAGTGGTAAACATTCTTCTGTCCCATCTCTTGCCTCTGTCTGAATCAGATTCAAAGTATTTCATCTTTAAAAAAAAGAAATATCTGTTTTGTTTGTTACATTTGTTATCTTGCCTGGTCAATATATTAAAGATTTTTGTTGTAGGGTTTCTTTATTCCTCCTCAAACAGCTTATTAACCTGCATGTTCACAATCACTCCAAATCTTAAGAAGAAAATATGTTTTTGTTCAGAGTAGAACCTCATGTTTTACCAATCTTTGCTCCAGAGATAATAAGATAAAAATGTTTTTTGTGATAATTTTCAGACTAGCTAAACACTTGTCAACAGAGTCTTCATCTACTTTGTAATATGAACAGTTGTCTTTTAAGAAGCACAATCAGTATGGTTTAAATCAAAACCTCAAACACATATTATCATTATTTTTAATTTAAAGAAAAAATCATTTGTTTTTTATTTATTGTAAAATAGATTTTTCTGAAGGCTTTTGATTCTATATATTACTTGACTAAGGTTTCTGAACAAGTAAATAAATAGCTTGTAAGTTGCAAGTTGTTGTATAGGTACAAGCCGGGAAGTTGCAATATATGCTTTAACATGGATTTATTGTAACTCCAAAATGTAATCCCAGAAGATTACCCAATAGTTTTTTTATACATTAATAGCTTGCAAAAGAGTGTTTCAAATACAGCTCTTTTAATTCATGATGATAACTCTGTAGTTCTGCATCTTCTTCTTTTCTTTTCACTTTTGAAATCTTTCACGTATAGAATAGACAAACAGCTTCCATTGGAAGTTAAGCTGGTACTTGTGAAGTCAACCTTTTCTACATTTGATTATTGCAATATTCTGATTGTGAATGCATGCATGAATGAAATGTATTACTATCTCACTCTGTGTTTTTCTTATTAATTATTGTGTGCTCTGTTAAAGACCCTGTGTGGTCCAGTCTCATCACCTAAGTTACTGCTGCACATACAAAACCACTTTGGAGGGAAATTCCTGAAATGGAAACGAGGAAGTGAGAAAATCTGAGTTTGGATTAAGACAAACTGCCTTAAAAATGTTTATGTGCTGTTATATTCAAAATGTCTGTTGAAACAAACAGCTTGTGAGTGGCTGTTTACTATATCAGCTGGAGCTAGCACCGTTAGCAGGAGCTAATGCGAAATCAGAACAAATTGGAAAACAATGAATGTCTGTTCAGTTTATTTGACATTTATATTCATATTAATATAAATATTTATATTTATATCTGTATTTTGGTCATTTTATCTTAAATCCCTGCAGTCAGATAATAATCTGGACAAGACTATACCCTCTTACACCAACCAGTTCTTGCGTTGAATCACAAGAACTGCTGACGCTAACTAACACATAGCGTCTTTGCTTAATCTGTATTCAACCAGAAAGGTTAAAATCGCAATTTGCAAGATTAGAGGGAGTAGTGGTCCATTATCTTGATGAACAACATCTCATCAGTCTCATCCTTTATTCACCACAGACACTCCAGCATATGTGAGTCAAAGAATTAGCAATGATTTAGCTGTGTTCGGGACTTTCATAGAGACAGCGTGATTATGAGCTTCGAGTATCAAGACTTTTACACTAAGCGTTGAAAGTGAAATTAAGCCTCTTTTTTTCCATTTTATAAAAAAGACATTTCCTTTTGGATGTCACACTGCTTTTTAGATTCCTGTCTGAGACACAGTTTGCTATACCCCTTATAAAAATATGTTTATAAAGTTTCAATATAAATCCTTATTTTAGGAATTTAAAAAAAAAAATCCTGAGAACACACTGATTCAGGAAAAAAATCCCATAAGAAATAAACATTTTGGCATAAATAAAAAGTAATAAAAAAATAAACTAGCTAAATAAACAGGAAAACATTTTATTATTGATAATTTTCTCAGACATTTTAGGAACTTTCAATAACTAATTGATAACTTTGTGTGTCCCTTTGAGTGTAAATGGAACATGACACAGAGGCCAATTTCTCTTAGCCACTCCTCAAAATGGAATAAAAACAAAAGTATACGTTATTCAATTAAGTCAGGTGTGTGTTGATCTGAGTCAATCTAAACTTACCTAAACCTGTATATCTCTACAGTCATAGCACTGATTAAAAAATTAAAACAAGACCTTTTTCAACAAGAATAGCTGGCGTTTATACAGGTTGATGTATTTATGCTGTTATGTGAATATACAGTCCTGAGGTAAAGATTAGGGTGATGGCAAAGAGACCTCACAGACCTGGGGCTTAATTTTGATAAATTGTCAAAATACAAATGGAAACATACAAAATAGTTAACCATCTATTAGAAATGTGTTTGAATGGTTTAAAATATGCACAGTTAATCTTGCTTGATTGAAAACATAAACAGTTTAGAATGAACTAAATCAAATTTTTACTTACATCATTATATATTTTCTAGCTTTTCCAGTTTAATGACATTTTATTTACAGTTTCATTGACAAAAGGAAATAAATTATGAATACATTTCACCTCTAGAGATCCAGGGTAAAATGTCTCAGTACAGCTGGGTCAGTGCACCATATTCTGCCATCCCATGAACAAACTAGGTCAGCAGAGGCAGTATGTGAAAATAGATGTAATGCCATTACTAACCAACTATTTACACATATTTGCTTTATGAAGAAGAGGCTAGACTTCATGTCCATGATTGAATTTAAAGCTTTCGTTTTTGGTTTTCTTTTTCATCAAAGTGTGGTGCAGCATTGTGATTGCAAACCTGAGTAATAACAGGCAGAAACAGGGTAATTTGTCCAATCAGTATGAATGTCGAGGCAGCACAAGGACGTGGCTGTTACCACTGCTGCCTCACAGCGAGTAGGTCTTGGTTTAAGCTTGGCAACCAGCTGGGGCCATTTTTCCTTTTCATGTGGGGTTTGCATGTTCTCTTTAGTCCTGCGTGGGTTTTCTCCAGGTGCACTAGTTACCTCCCACAACCCAAAGACATGCATGTCAGATTGATTGGCGTTTCTGAATTGGCTGTAAGCAGGTGTAAGCATGCACGACTGTGGGTTATATGTTGTCATATGACAACCTGGCCTATTTAGGCTTTTACTCTTACCTCTATGCAGTCTGACAGAAACCACTTCTCTGTAAATCTCTTGACTACCAGGTTTTTACAGTTAGTTCTAACTACCACAATGCAGCTTTTAAACTGTGACCAAACTAGAAATAGGTTTTAAAATAGCACCATCGGGAACAAGAGATGAAACGAAGTAATTAGACTTGGTAATATCCTGTCACAAGGTATACATTTGAAGAAGAAAAAAATGTAATGGAAAGCTCCCTTGAAAAATTCTAGCATTAAATCCGCCTGTGAAACCACAACCTGTCATTAATTAGTGGCTTTTGGAGGCGCTGGTAGATGACAAGCTTTTGAACTTTGCACACAGCAGAACAGCTGGTTCTCCTCTTTATGCTAACCTAATCCCTTGTTCTCTCAGCAAGACCACAAATAAATGCATTTCAAATGGTATAAAACATTAACTGGGTACAGAAATGTGACAGTGCTAGCAGATGCAGAAAAAACCCAAAAGCAAATCAGTAATTCTCAGATATGAAAGGAGGATAACCAGATTTCATTGTGCGTAAAAGCATGCGTGTTGTCTGCGTGCGAGCCTGGAACTGTCAACATTCAATTCAGCTTATTTATATAGAGACATTTCAAAACAAATATCATCTCAAGGCTCTTAACAAAAAGTCAATTCAATTCAATCATGCAAACAGATTCGCACTGACATTCATTTACTCTGCTCGACCATATAATTGGCTACAGAGCGTTACAAGTGTTAATATCGCTTGCGTTTTTATATTTTTTTCACTTTGCAAGCACAAACATTTCTGGGTTTTATGTGCCAGCTCAATCAAGTGATGAATAATTGTGAAGTGGAAAAAGCTGTATGTTTTCAAGCTTATTTTCAAATGTTATGTGCATGTAGTGTCTTCTACTTTTACTGTGCCACTCCTTTATAACAAACAGTGCATCAAGGGCCTATAGTAAGTAAAGTCTACTTGTGTGCAAATGAATCTCAATATAAATACAGCTTTTCTGTGAAGGCCTCAGAGGTTGGAAAGAGAAGATTAATGAACAGCATCATAGAGATGAGAACACAACAAACTGGTCTGTCAACAGGATGCCTGAGACTTGACACAAGGAAGGAGGGTCACCTTTCTGCATGGCAACAAACCTTAAGATACAGCACAAATATCAAAGTACAATCACAAGTTAGAGTCACGTAAATTCCTACTTGAAAACTGTCATTCACTCACTCCACATTCAACCAAACAATGGGAAAAATGTCACTTTCTTGATGAAACTTGGTAGAGACATGACCCAAGAGAAAAATAGGTTGACAACACGGTATGTGCACAAAACCTTTCTTTATTTTTGAAAGTCATATGTCTTTTGTTACACTTTAAAATAATGCCCTAATTCTTGTTAGTTCATCACCAAGAAATCTTTCAAATAAATTTTAGTTTCTTGTAACATAAAATCTGAAAAGGCTCATTAGGTATGAGTACTTTTGCAAGGTGCCTCTTTTATGAATGCAAAGGAACATTGTCTTTTTTGATGGAAATACTCATTTTCTGTCATTGTGGCATAAAGGAACAGAAGCTTGACATTAGTGACAGTATAATAGGCAGATTTGAAAATAAATGAAAGAAGGAACAGCACATAGACGACAGGCGGTTGAAGAATGAGACCAGGGAGAGAAATGACGTGAACTCCAAGCCAGCTACATTTCAGCTCAGCCAGACCATGTTTGAACAGACATGCTGCTGCTGGGAGCCAAAGCTGAAAACCTGCATTTTTCTCATTAGCACAACAGCGTTGGCTTCCCTTGCTCCTACTTTGCTTCGGAGAGTACAAATGAGATTTTAGCAGCGGAGAGGGAGATTGATGCAGGACAAACAAGATGGGGCTTTTGCAGCGTTGTGCACTAGCCCAGAACCACACTTTAATAGCAACAAATGTGAGGTGTCAAGTTGTTTTTGTTTGCTTTTTTTGACTCATATGAATAATGAAAATAGTGTAATATTTTGTGCAGTGCATTATTTGTTTTGAATAATTATGGGAGAAAATAAATTCAAAGAAGAGTCTTGGTGAGGATTAGCAAACATGACTCTTTGTATGTTTAAGTGTTTGTTTGATGTTCAATTAATGCTACTAAGGCCAAAAAGAGTCCAGAGAGACTCAGAATAAATACACCAACACACTCCTATTTTCCACAACGCTGACGCGGAGTATATTGTTATGAATTCAAAACTCTGTGTGGAGCATTCCGTGATGAATGCTTAGCAGCATTCCCCTCAAAAACCCGCAGACATACAGTATCTGATCTGAAGTGTAGCAGTCTTAAGGTGGCGCGGATCTCATCTTCATGGGGTTATCTGGCTGCAGCACTCAACCTGACCTTGTTGAAGGAAATGTTGAATGCACTTTGGAGGTTGTTTGTGCCTGCACATGTTTCGTTTAGCAATTCTAAACCTAGTCCTTGAGCTGATGTGGACAAATGAATCATTTTAGCAGGTATGGGCTGGAGAAACTAGAATATTGACTGCTACAAGGTTCATCAGCAAAACCATTTGAAACATTTTGACAACTTCAATATCATTAACAAGCTTATTTATGCAATTTATTTTTGTTAAAAAGCAGAGCATTGATAAATAGTGGCACACTAATACATTTTATCTGTCATCTAAGCTGATTTTTATTATTAATTTTACAGCAGCTAATAACAGTTATGCCATAAACACTAAAAGTCTCAGGAACTCACAGCTCTCCTGCTTTCATTGAGCTGCCACAACATCACCCATCTGGAAAACAGTTGCCATTGTTGTGGTCTTAAAGAAACTAAGGCGCTGATTTCAGTGTAACCCATTACTGTTACATTGAATTCATGGACTGGAACATGACTGCAAATGTGCAATCATGTTCAACCCAGGTAGGTTTTTATTTAACTACTAATGAATCCAAACCTACCTGTTTGCGTCGCTCAACTGGATCCCTTCAGCTTTTGCCTACAACGATAATAGGAGAACACATGTGGCCTAGTATCAATCTTCCATGAGCAATTAAACACCCAGGGTGTCGAGATCCTTAGTCAGTTTATGCAGTGATGATTGAAAATTTGCTACTCAACGTTTTCTCTAGTTTTGCTTACGATATCCATTCATTTTTGAACAATTTCTGAAAGCTTCGCCAGAGCATAACTATGGCTATGTTCAAATGCACCCCATATGCTCAATTGGATCACCCATATCAGACTTTTCCAAGACAATCTGAACGACTTAGTTAAGATCTAACGGTTTCATCTCCCAAAAAATACCCCCCACTTTCATATGTGGTACTATAGCAACTGCAATTTGTTCTTTTTTTTTTTCTTAGCTTCTTCTGAACCAACTGTGGAGCACCACAAGGATGTGTGCTAAACTCTTTTCTGTGCACACTACTCACTGACTGTTTCAGTTCTTCATCAACCACTTCCTCCCTAAAATACTCTGATTACACTGCAGAAATCTCCCTCTTCTTTACTATTTCAAAAACAACTATTTCATCTTATTGTAACCAGAAGTAGAAACTAAAACTACAGGCTTTTCTGGAAGAGTTCGAAGCCCTCCTAAGCATGACCACGTTTCTCCCAATGCTCCAACCAAACTGGTGGGAAAGGCATTCATGAGAATTAGGAATTATTCAAAATTATTTAGAGCAAATGAGAAGAAAGAACTTGAGGGGGAAAAAACTGTTTCTGGGCTTAGAATATGTATCTTTACCTTCCAATTATAATGTTTTTGTTTAAACAATGCTGTGCCGTGAAAATGAATTTCTCTCTGGGGAAAAGAAAAGATCTAAAGTCAAAAGTATTTTGAAGGGTTTTATTAATGTGAATAATGCAACTAAAAGATCAAACCCAGAGATGAATCTGAAGTGTCTGTGTGAGTATAGCATGATATTCTCAGGCGTCTGTCCTGTTGACCCGAGCACCACATGCATATTAATATGTAGCTAAGAATAGTGGCCAAGAAATTAATCTTAACTGCCGTATGACTAATGTGAGCTAAATCAAACAGTGACCTTCTAACTGAAAAAGGTATTCATATTTATGACACCAATTAAAACCACTTTGTTGAGGTATTCTTAAATATTAACATTTGGACCTTAAAAATTATTGGCATCTGTTGGCATGTGCTTTAAATAAATTTCTGGATTACACCCATTAAATGTTGTTTCTTTGAGCAACACGGTAATATAAAACTTATTGACACATTTCCAAGTGGGATCAGAATTACAACGAAACATTGGCTGGGTTTCTTCTTAAATCCATTATTGTCTGTATCAGACCAAACAAATGATAAAGCATTTCAACATCAAAAATTGACTTTTAAATTAAATCCTGTCTCCTGACCAGGTTTAAATTAATAGAGAAGCTCCAATTTAATTACCTTAGAGTCATATTCAGTAATATTCAATATATTAGAATATTACTTAAAAGATAATTTATTTCAGTAACTTAAATCTTAAAGTGAAACATTAAATCCATTCATTACACACAGACTGATGTTTCAAAGGCTTTATTTCTGTTCATTATGAGGATTTTCCACTTAAAGGTAATGAAAACACATTCAAGATTAGAATATAACATCAGACCAATTAGAAACATTTATACAGAAATGTTGGATTAATGGAAAGCATTTTTAATAATGTATTAAAAGTTATTATTTTTAAAAGTACTGAAAAACAAACCTTATCAGAATGCATATTCTAATTTAATGAATACACACAATCAGGTCTAAATTTACCATTTATGAAATATGTACATTTGTGGCATGTATGTAACAATAATTCACAACAATTACAATATAGTTTCGGTCTATGTCCAATCATATAAAAAATAGGTGTTGGGAGGTTTGCTTGTCTCTCTCAAGCCATCATTGGGCAAGAGGCAGGATACACCCTGTTACAGACTTCTAGTAGATCACAGGGTAACACAAAGACAAATACAGGACAAACAGCTCACAC
>CAEFZY010059847.1:0-60445 GCA_903066815.1 Brachyrhaphis roseni | reverse complement strand
AGATAGGGTGAGAAGCTCGGTCATCCGGGAGGGACTCAGAGTAGAGCCGCTGCTCCTTCACGTCGAGAGGAGCCAGTTGAGGCTCGGGCATCTGGTCAGGATGCCTCCTGGACGCCTCCCTGGTGAGGTGTTCATGTCCCACCGGGAGGAGGTCCAGAGGAAGACCCAGGAGGGACTATGTCTCCCGGCTGGCCTGGGAACGCCTTGGGATTCCCACGGAGGAGCTGGAAGAAGTGGCTGGGGAGGGAAGTCTGGGCCTCCCTTCTGAAGCTGTTACCCCCGCGACCCGACCCCGGATAAAGCAGAAGATAATGGATGGATGGGATAAAAGTAAAAAGGAGCTGTCCAAGAAATGACTGAAATAAAACTAAAAAGACTGAGACATTCATCAAAACATCAGTCATTTAATATTTAAAATCACATCATCAGACGGGAAAAAATTATAAAGTTATGTAGAAATTTTGGTATTTTAAGACCAAAAAAAATAACAATTACAAAATACCAAAAGACAAAAGAAAGAATTTTCAAAATCAGTTTCTTTCAATGTAAAACTTGGCAAAGTTTGAACAAAAACCACAGGTGTGTGTGTGTGTGTGTCTGGTGAATTATTTTTGGTAAAAACAATCTTGTTCTTCGTTCAGTGGGTAGAGAATCCAGAAAGTTTACTCCAGTATGAGTAACACCAACAAAAGTACATTGTTAGTCAAAATGTTAGTCAAGCGAATGTAACTAGTTTCTACCTCGCTCTGGTAACGGGCTGGGCTTCATTGGGGTTGCTAGGTAACGGGCAGGGTTTTGCCAGGGTTGCTAGGTAACGGGCAGTTCTTCCTTCTGATTTGTAGCATGACAACTCAGCTCGTAACTTCAACTCTTTAGACCGTAGAGAGAAGGAAAGGCGTTCTTTCTGCAGCATTTCCTCCCAACCCAAATTATTCTGCCTGTGTGGATCCGCGGTCACCTCCAGAGCGTTTCACGCATTAAGTGTCGGTAATCCCGTTTTCCATCAAAGTGGCTCTTGAAAAGCTGGGCGGACCGGACGGCTCCCACAGGGTGCCAGGAATTAGGGTGTCCCATCATGGATCTACCTCCAGGTGGAAATTACTGTCTTCAAGCCTGCTTATCTTCTCAGCCAGCAAATATATTCTTATGCCTGCAGGATGGCTTTGTGTGCACTTTTAAGAAGATTCTTTCCCCGGACGGTCAGAAGCTGGAGAAGTTCTGCAAACAAACAGAGCGAGTCGGGGGGATAATTCTGGGGTTATTTAAGATCAAGAAGGAGGTCCGTGTGTATTTCCTGCATATCCATTTTTCAAAGACGGACTCAAGTATTAATCCATGCAGTCCAAATAAACTCTGAATAATCAGTTTCTTCTTAACTACAAAGTTAAGAAGTTTTAAGTTGGTCTCTAAATCATTGATGGAGAAATTTTTCTCTGAAAAAGTTGATTAGTGGATATTTTTCTTACGTTATATGATTTGTTTTGATTCACTCATATCTAGTTTAGAAGGTTTTTAATTTTTAAAACTTGTGGCCAGTAATATCCAAAAGCAAGTAGGTTTGGCATGAATCACTCTCCAATCATGTCACAAAAATCAATAAATCGATTAATCGCATGATAAATTAAAGTCATTTCTATTTGTCATCAAAAACTGGATGACAAAAGTCTTCAGTCTGGTGCTTTGGTCTCAACTGGTTGATTTTTTAAGGACAATTTTGTTTCAGAGACTCTATGATTCATTTTAGTTGTTTTGGATATTTAAAATGTATCCAGTTACAGTTAAATGTTTTTTAGAATTGAAAGTTCTTGAACCAGAACCAAACATTCAGCTTCTATACACCACAAATCTGGAACAAACTTCCAGAAAACTGCAAACAGCCGAAACACTGAGTAACTTTAACTCAAGGCTGTATAGTTGTTTTGCAACCATAATAAATGGAACATTGATTATTTTGATTGATGATTTCCATGCTGGCACTCGTCATAATGTACTGTTTGTCACTAGTTTATCAATTGTTGACTGTATGACTTCTTATTTTTGCGTTTTTAAGATATAAAACACTTTACATGTACTAAATTGATATTACTTGAAAATATTATCACATTAACTTCAGAGACAATTGATCGTCCAGCAAAATGTGTTACAGAGACCTATAAATCACCTTTTGACAAGCTGAAAAAATGAACTATTTTCCGGTTTTTGCTGTAAATCTAATCTGTGTTTTTGCTGAGGATTCTCAGTAACGTCACCCTGAAAACCAGCAGCAGTGCTGCCTGTTGTTCTGTGCAACGCCTGCAGCCTCTTCTGTCAGGGAGAGTCTTTGCCACCGAGTGTCACTGTTGCAGCGCTGTGACGCAGCCTGTTTGTCTGGATAGTGTTGCAGGGAGACAGTTGGGCAGATTGTCACTTTCTCTCTTACTGTAGTTCCCCCCGTCCCCACCACACCGTCCCCCTGTGTCTCTGCATGCCCCAGAAACAAGGTAGTTCCATCTAATTGCTCTAATGGCGTCCTATCCTCATTAGACTCTTGACCTTGGCTGTGCGTGATAAGAGTAGGTCAGCGTGGATTAGAAGTGGCCCCTGAGGTCTCTTCCACTCTCCCAGTCACCAGTCGATATCTCTGACTCAATTCACACCCCGGAAAAACCTCCTCTATGGTGCCATTTCAAACTGGGCAGCATTTGAACTTGTTTTTTCCCCCATCGTTCCCCAGTGGACAGATTAAAGCTCCATCCACACGGAAACGATTTTAAGTGTAACTGGGAAAGTTTGTTGTCGTTTAGGCTGTGCGTCCAAACGGATTCGGTGGATTGGGAGACCAGAAATTATAATTTTTGAAACGGTGTTTCAAAGTATTTAAATTTAAGAAGGCCGGATTCGTGTTCTCGTGTGGCCAGGCGTGTCGCGTCTTTTTTAAATCTCGTACGACGGTGTATTAAGGCTAGATAGAAGTAGGAGTACAGTTCTGCCAAAATAAAATTGTGAATAATCTCAGAAATTTGTTAGAAAAAACGTGGAAATTTCTGAATGTCAAAAATCAAACATTTTAAACTTGTGAAACTTAATTTTTTTTTCAGAAGTAACATATCTTCAACTTTTGAAACACACAGATTTCCAAGTTTTTCATCTCCAAATTTGAGTGTTTTCTAGTACATTTTCAAATGTTCAAGTTCAGAAATTTCCATGTTTTTTCCAGAGAATTTCTGAAATTAATCTCAAAATTTCAGTTTTTCTCTAGTAAATTTTTGACTTTTCAAGCTCAGAAATTTCTCAAAAATTTCAGAGATTAATCTTAAGATTTCTAGTTTTTTTTCTACATACACAGGTTCAGTTAAGTAACACCAAAGTATCAAACTTTTACACATCTAGAATTATGCTGTTTAATCTCCAGTTAAGCAGACTTGCATTAATTTTTATAAAAAACAATTTAAAGACATAATACATATTGTTCATATGCAATAATGTGGTAGAATTTGAACAAGTGCTGCTCAAATGTTGCAACAATATCACAATGAGACCATTAATTAACCTCCTGCTAAGCTATGCAGACACTCAGTCAGCACTGATGAAGATTCCTTCAATCACGGCTTGATATGGCTTCCAATACAACTTTTTTTCTGAATAATCTTGATTAAAAAACCACAAGTTGATGCTAAACTCTACAGCCCAAGATGGTGAGGCAATAATTGTTTGAAAAGAAAAATTACAATATGACACAAGGGAATTACTCTACTTTTTTTAACGTGAAAGTACCTTGTAAATTTTACATAATATCAATACATACAAAAAGGTGGAATCATAAATATTATACAAGCTTAAAATAGATTACAAGATCTGATTGTTCACAAAACTTATTATTGTTTTGAGGTACAGAAACTTTAGTAACAGGTGGAGAAATACTAATAAATGCTTAATAACATAGAATAAAAATGAAACAAAATCACACCATATACTCTTTCAAAAAAGGCTTGAAACTTTTGTTACCACATGAAACATGAAAAAGTCACTGGAATAACCTAATTTAAATACACCTAATTACAGAATTTTTTTTAATTTTTTGCTGTAGTTAAAAGAGATTAAAACACTCGTCATGAGTGGATAGTTATTCTGTTGGTGGTTGAAGCTGCTTGTGTTGTTGTTGTCATTGTTTAATGGGATTATAATTCATCTCGGTGCACTTTAACCATTAGTAGATAAGGTCGTAAAACTTTACCTCTGTTATTTTAATGGTTCTGAGCTGAAGAGAACCACTTTACTGAACAATAAACAATTTAATATATTAGATAATCAAACATTAATATATCTACTTCTGATACTGTTGATTGTTTTAATAAATTAGTTTAGTTCTTGGCTAAATAAACCCAAACCACTCCAATTTTAGTTCCTCTAATGGTTGTCTTTTAATTTTAGAAGTTGTTATTAATCTTCGTTTAATTTCAGGATTTTTTATTGATACAGTATTTCTCTGATTTCCTGAAGGTACTTTTGTAAAACCTTTTTTTTCAGCTATTTGCTTTATTTCTGCACTGGACTTGTGTAAAAATCTTAGTACAACTGAAATAAGACTAACTTCAAAGTAATTTGTCAGCAAGAGATAGAGGTTTGTTTTAAGTAAATAATTTCTTAATATTGGTGAAAAAAATACTAGTTCCATAAGCAGATAAATTAACTTATAATATGGAAAAATTACTTCTATAAGTTAAATAGTCTGGCGATGGAACTAGTTCTTTCTCATCAAAATACAGGAATTATTTACTTAAAACAAGCCTGTAGATCTTGCTAAAAAGACATTTGTCAGTTAATTTTGCAATAAGATATTTGCAGAAAAAACTAGACCAAAAGTTCTTGGTAAGATGTTGAGTTTTTGCAGTGTAAGAAAATAAAGTTTAAATAAAATGAGATTAAAGTTGCACTACTACGAGAATAAAATTGTATCACGACTTTATTCTTTTATTATTCTCATAATTTTATTGTTTTCTTTTTCTTTTCTTATTTAAATTTTTTTCAGCATTTTATTTATTTAACAAGATTTTTTTTATTACAAAACATTTACAGCTCTGAAGAACATTAAGAAACACTTAAAATGATCAGTTTCTCTGATTTTACTTTTTATAGGTTTATATGAGTAAAATGAAAATTGTTCTTTTATTCTATGAACTACTGACAACATGCCTCCGAAATTCCAAGCAAAAATTTTTATTTATTTGCAGAAAATGACGAAAAAGATGCAGAGAAAACAAGTTAATATTAACTTAGAAACAACAATACTGATGTTTTACCTCAGGAAAAGTTCAGAAATCAGTATTTGGTGGAAGAACAGGAGGTTTTCAATGGGGTTCAGTGCAGTGGCCTCTTCATCTTAAGCTTATTTTCAGTTTACTGACAGCCTATATCAGATTATATGATTATTTTAAAAATAAACACCAATAAGCTTTGAAGAAAAGAATAAAGAAATCCCCTGGCGAGGTTTCTTTTCCCGTTGAAGGAAGACTTTCCATTTGAATTTTGGACAATCATAAAGTAAAGATGCTGCTTCAAGAGGAATTGTTTTTTACGTCTGCAATACTGAAACGACACAAAGATGTTTGGGTTTCTCTAGCGGGACACGATGAAAAGAACCCAGCACAAACCTCGGCGGTGCTGGGTGCAGTGATCTCTCGCTGTGGGATGTAATATTCACACCTCCTTCGGTTTGTACCTCATCTCGGCTTTTACACGCCGTACGTTGGAGGGGGCGGAGGACAGCGCAGCCACAAAAAAAAAGAAAAACGCAGCAAAGACAGAAATAGACAGAAAATGGTGAGTTGTACGCCCTCAAGACAAAAATCTAACAGCTACATGAGAAAGGACTGGAGAGCATCAGCGAGCAGAGCAGAGCTGGTTTTAAGCTTCTGTCCGTGTATAAAATTACACTTAGAGAGAGAAACTGCTCCTTTATTCTGCTCCAGTCCCAGCGGTGTGTGCACCCACGCGAGCCTCCGCATGAGTGTATAATATCAGATCATTGTGCCGGTGTTATGTATATATATGGAGAAAAAAGACAAAGCCAGACAGACAAATCCCCCGAGTTTTGCTGCATCAAACAATATCACTTTCATCCTTTCACATTTGGTCCAGCAGTTCTTCCTGTCTGCAGAGGACCGGCGCCTCTGAGAGCTTTGAGGCTTGTGGTAAACAAGTGTTAATATGCTACCTCTGCGAGAAACTCAGGCTTAATGAAGGATTTACTTCCTATAACCAGAGCTGACGAGGGACTTGATGATTAAGAGTACTTGTGGCCCTTCGGCTATCATTATGTTATGGCGGAACCTTCTTTCCTAGCAGCAAATGTTTTCTAAACTCAGCATTAATTAATGCGCTGCAAGCTGCAGTCGTTCTGTGAAGGCATCTTGGAGGAAAAGCGATTTAAAATATATAGTTTTTAGAGAACAAGTATAAATCGAGATGTTATATTTATATCTCCTCGTCTCATAAAGTGGACGTAAACATGATACGCACTGCAAAAACACACAGTCTTACCAAGTGGCTTTTAAAGTGCAAATATCTCAGCTCACTTAAAATAAGACAAAACTAACTTACAAATAATTCTTCTGCAGCATAAACTAGTTTGTTTTAAGTCAATAATTCCTTAATATTGATGAAAAAGGCAGGTTATTTCACTTGTAACATGGAAAAAATGTCATATGGAAAATAATTTGCAAGTGGAACTTGTACTAGCATCAAGAATAAAACAAGCAGCTATAGCTTGCTGAAAAATTACTTGTAAGTTAGTTGTTTTTCAAGTCAATAATTCCTCAATATTGATGGAAAAGTCGGTTTATTTCACTTATAACATGTGAAAAAATGCCTTGGTATTAGGTAATTAATCTTCCAGTGGAAGCAGTAATCTTTTTAAAATCAATATTAAGGAATTATTTACTTAAAGGGGAAAGTTAGTTTAGTCTTTCTTCAAGTATGCTAAGGCATTTGCCCTAGAAACTAGACTAAAGATTTGGTAAGAGGTTGGGTTTTTTATTTTTTTATTTTCTGAACCCAAAATGTAAATATGGACAAAATACAACTTGTTCACTGTAAAACATTTGAAGGTGGCTTAACTTGAAATCGAAACTTCGCCTGCAGCCTTGAAAATGTAACTAAAGTCAACAAGAAATTTATTTTGGTTTTTACTCAGCAGCTAAAGTTCATGAAGTTGATTTAACAATAAGAAACAAGTTATCTAAACATTGTTTTTTTAAGTTTTGATGGTCCATTAATCTTGAATTGTGAAATTTTTCAATTTAAACCAAGTAATTATTTTACAATAAGCAAGAAAAAACTTTAATTATCTAGTTAAAAAGCTCACATTTCTGTATTATCTACACTCACAATAAAATAGCTTTTTTTACTTTAGAATAATTTCAATTCTTTCTTCAAATTGCAGGAACAAAATATCTGATCTGATAATGAATTTGATTAAATTCTGCTCAAAAACATTTAGTACAAACAGAACATTATCTTAGTTTGGCTTGGATTAAAATGAACATTTGCCTTAATAAAACAAAAGAGTCAGATTAATGTAACTCACTTCCATCTCAGAATACAAAAACAGGCCGCTCTCTCAAGTTTTTAAGTGTCAACATAAAAACTCTGGTTTACTCAACTCTTGGAGGTTTGATCAAATTAATAAAAAGCTAACACAACTCACTACAGTAAGATTATCTTTTAAAAGCTCACACATTTCAATTAAAAAATCTGAAACTTGCCAAATTTGACTTAAAAAGTAGAAGATAGTAGACACAACTAAATGTGGCTTAAATGTTTTACAGTGTAAAAGTGAAGGAACAAAACATCAGGAGGTGAATTTCTCCATAGCAACGCGGTCCAGCTCATCCAAAGGTATTCCCAGGACTAAAAGGGTTTACGGTTCTCCAGGACGTTCTGAGTCCTCCAAGTGGGACATGGTGGACAGGATGGAGCCCAGCAGGCGTCCGGGTCGGACGTTTGAACTGCCTCAGAGTCTTTGGTGAGGAGGAGCTGAGGTTTTAATCCTCAGAGGAAACATTAAGTTCATCCATAGCAAGGATAAAAGGCAAATATGTTGCTCAAAATGATGCTGTGGTTTTGTGAGAAGCTGAAATGCATCGTTAACCAGTTTTATGACAGTTTTATGGAAGAACATTGAGGCCAATTAGAAGAAAAATAAAAATCTGACATTTTGTCTCAGAATTTTGACTTCTGAGATTTAAGTCAATTTTTATTTTAGTGGCACTAATCGTTTTCCATACAAAGTCATAAATACTCAAACTAATAATATTCATAAAATGTACTTAAGTAAAGTATTCAAGTAAATGTGAAACAAATTAGTGAAATGAAACAATATGAAATAGCACCTAATAATAATATTAATTCATACAACTAATATTTATTAATAAAAAAGAGACTAGGTATTAGAGTTTGATGGTTGAACATTTATTTTGTTTATCTGTATATTTATTTGTACTTTTTTCCTTTTTATATTTTGTTTTTTAGCTGAATTTTATTTATCTGTATATTTATTTATGTGCATTTTTTGTCTTCATAGGTCAATATGTTTTTTTAACTATATTTTATTTCATTTTATACCCCAAGTGTTGATTGATGTAATTATTTCTCTGCTAAAGTTTTTACTTAAAAAATCTGCAGCACTGACTATAAGTCAGAATCAATTTCTTTTATCGTCACTGAGCCCACAAAGGAAGAAAGAAAGAAAGCACAATAAAATAAAAGAACACAGACAAAGTCAAGTAAAATAATAAGTATAAAAATATAGAAGAAACAGAAACAACTGGGATGTTAAGAAAAAGAAAATAGTAAATAAGTAAATATGTAAAATAATTCTAAATTTGTAAAGCTTTTTAAGTATTATTTTAAATTATTTTCATTATGGTACAAAAATGTTATGTTTTTTGGTTATGATGATTAAAAAGCCTGATGTGTTAAATATGATACAAACAAATGTATGTAAATGATTCAAAAATGGATTTCTTTTGTGTAATGAAACACAGTTAATATGTTTATAAAAATATGATTGTTTCAGTCTTTAAAGAGTTAAGGTAAAGCTAATCTTGTAGCTTCGTTCTTCTTTCCTCCACCTCCCTGTTTCTGTTTCTCCGTCTCGTTCCCCTCCAGTTCACTCCACGTGTGAGGGGCTCTCGCTCCCCATTTGGCAGCGCTGTAAATTGTTTCTGTCAGCTTAGGTAAACGGACCCCTGGGTTTGTCCATCTCCCATCTTCACACACACACACCCACACCCACCCACACACACCTTTAAAAAAAAAAGCTCACACACATCAACCCTGACACACACACACACACACAGCCCCTCGTTGAGTTTGTGTTGCAATCAAGCAGAGAGGGTTTATTCCTTCCCCTCCTGTTTTTCAGGGCTTGTTTACTTGTTTCTCACATATTTAATATTCCACCTATCTGCACAGAATCAGAATCAGGAGGCGCTCCCTCCAGGAGACGATGAGGAGGATTTTATTTATTCATGCTCTGCCGGCTCTGCGGGACTGAATTGTTATGAAACAGCTTAAAATGGCCCGCTGTTGACCTCTAAAAAACGTGAGAGGTGTGTGGTAATTGTCATGAAATCCCCTTCCAGCGAGATCGGAAATGTCTCTGCTGCAAATTGGGTGAGATCAGGAAGTAGAAAAGGCGTAGCGCTTCTCGTGGCAAATGAGTCAAACTCTGTGGCAGGAGGAGAGATTGAAACAGAAAGCACGAGGGAAAGAAAGTGGCCTTCACTTCTATATTTTTCAACCAAAATTGATTTTCTTTGAGCGGGGATATCATCTTGCTTCATGGTTTGCTGCAATAAAGCATTGTGCAAACTGATTCTCTCCTCCACTGATACAGGGATAATTTCTTTTTTATTATTATTATTTCTTTAGGGACTTTATTGTGTCATTTCTGCAGAGATGTAATTTAGTGAGACAGTTATGCTCCCAGTTGGTTTGATATAATGAGATGAGGCGGCAGTTCTCTTGTTTGTTGAAGCGTTTTCTTCGATCCCAGATGTGTTCGAGAAAGGAATTAAGAGTTAAACAATAAAAGCACTGATGCAAATTAAATCTAATATACAGAAAATGTAACACAATTTAGGAACTGACACATCACAGAGGATATTCGAAGCTTTTTGAATGGAGCGGCTGCAGCTTCATTCATATTGCAATTTACCCCCCAACTGGTTTGAAGGCTTCTCCTCAATGGTTGCAATTGCCAAAGAAATAATTTCTTCTGCCATTTTAGGTTTTTGCAAATGAGAAAAGATGCTGATTACAAGAATAAAAGACCGGTTACAAAACTCAAAACAATATTAGAGAATGGTTCACCGAACGGGAAACGTCATATTAGAAGATTAAAACTGCAGTAACTTTTATGAAAACATTTTTTTTTTTTTTACATATTTGCTGAAACTGTCACTATTTAATGAGACAGAATTTGTGAAAAATTTTGCTCATCTGCCTTCTCCCAGTGATAACTAGAAACAACCAATCAGAGCCAGGAGGCGGAGCTTAGCGCTGTCAATCACAGACTTGTATGGCGCCGTTCATCCTCTTACTATGTGCAAAGGTGGGTAGAGTACCCAAAAATTGTACTGAAGTGAGAGTAGCACTACTTCAATCAGTTACCTAGCAACCAAAGCGGAGCTCCAGCATGTTTGGTCAGCTGGTTTTACCTCTGAATGCGCTGCTGGAAAAGAAGAGTGTCTTGTTGTTGACTTATGCTCTACTAATGATTTTCTAAGATGTACAGTTGTTTAGTTGCGCATTTGTTTGCAGCCATTTTCAGGTGTAAATGTTGAGTTGGGGGCGTGGCCAGCAGCAGCTTATTTGGATTTAAAGTGACACGACGCCTTAAAACAGCTCATTCTGAAAGGAGCTGATCAGACTGAAATCTTAGTAAACTTTAGTAAACATGTTTTGTTTAGGCCACAGAGCTACACTAACCTGTTCAAGGAAATTGTCTGGCCATGTTTCTCATCACGTAATTAAAAAAGGTTTTATTAAATGAAGGCAGTACTCTTTTTTTTTCTCTTTGCCAACTGAATGTGAATTTTAAAAATTGTCTCAAAATATCATTACATTAAATTAGTCTTTTATGTATTCTCACAGCATTTTATCGGTTTTTTCCTCATTATCTGTTGAATATTTTGAAATACGAGAGATTATGAACACCTAAAATAAAATGTAAGCGCCAATAAAAACAGTGAGGATTGGATCTGTAACCAGGGCACAAAATAGTCTTCATCTGAACTTTCCTATAAAATACAGTTAAAGTTTATTTTATAGGAAAACAAGCTTTCCAAATCATAAACACACAATGCAGCTCTTAGTCTAAAATCATCTTTAAAGTCTTTAGAGAGGGAATTAAATGTTACTTCTGTTGTGGTTATCTAAAATAAAAGCAGTAACTAGCTTTAGGCTACAACGCTTTGAATCAAAGGGAAAAAATCAAATGCCATTGTCGAAGCTTTAACTCTGTAAAATACCCCAAAGATCACACATGTTGCACCAGAAAGGTTGCCACTGAAAGGAACATATTTCAGCTTTGATTAAATTACATCTGATAATCAGGAAACAAACGAGCTGCATAAAAATCAGCTTCCAAGCACCAAAATGCCCTCAAAGCAAAGAACAAACCAGCTTCACACACTGATGAGAAAAATGTATGTGATGCATTGGAGCAGATGCTGGCAAACTATAAACAATTACAGCCACGTCTGGTAGAAACAACGGCCAAGTTTACAACGTCAGATTCTCTCACATTCTCTTAAAATTAAAGAGCTGAACACACACATGCTCACACACTTAAAAAATAATAGTAAAAAAAAAAACACCAGAGGCCCTGAAGCAGCCAAATATCAAATCACAGAAAAAGTGGCTGGAATAAATAAGTAAACGTCTCATGAAGACTGAAGTTGTGCAATTGTAGACAAATAGTAATCAAGAATATTATGCTTCGTCACTATCGGTTTGGTTAGAGAGCCATGGAGTGCCTTCGTCATTCAGACATGCTCTGGGGTATTTGTTTTAATTTGAATTATGAAGTCATAATCGAAGCATAAATGCATTAAACACGGCGCTCTTTTTAAGGGAAACAAATGTTTTTTTTTTCCTGAGTGCATCTCTATATTTCACAAAGTGTTATTGCTGCTGCTGGTCAGGTATGTTTTTTTTTTTATGAGGGAATAATTGCCTTATAACATCACATAAAGTTTAAAAAAGCTGATTTTACATAACATCATAAAAGAATTGAGGAGCTGAAACTGACTATGTGGAGCTAAATTTGACCTTTTTCTTTTTTGTCTGGCTTCATAAAAACAGGAAAGGTGTAAAAAAAGAAAAAAAAGAAACATCATTTGCAAAATGCCAAAAAGGTTTGTTTTTTTTTCTTCCCCAAGGATTCTTCTTTTTGGTTTTCCTTTGCAGGTTTGAGTGGGGTCACTGTAGCCTCTGGTGACGGCTCCCAGTAATTGAGAGAAAAACAGAATGCTGTCAGAAGAGGTCGAAAGGGTCTTTAAGTGGCCTTGTCTTTCTCTCACAATCTCTATGGCTTTAAATTAGAGTGCAAACGGCACATATAAGCACACATTGCCTGGGAAAGCGGGTCCACTTTCTGTTGCATAATGACTCGCCTGAGGTGGAATATATCTGTGGGAGGTAAAGCTCAGCGTTTTAAGGTACCAGCTGAACCAAAGGAATCTGTACATTTCCACATGTGCTCTGTCTCTTTGATGCTAATGCAATTATGAGACTGATGAGGTAGCCTCGCTGTGAACCACTTCAGTGTTTTAATCAGATTATATTGCTTCATTTAAGACCATATCCAGAGCATTAACTCCTGTATTGAGGCATCTTCTGCTGCAGATAATTGAACATTTATGCAGATTCCAGAGGTGACAAAGTACCCAAAAATTGTACTCAAGTAAGAGTAGAACTTCTTCAACATATTTTTACTCAAGTAAAAAATAGCCGCCCAAGAAATTACTCAAGAGTAAAAAAGTATTTGGTAAAACGTCTACTCAAGCACTGAGTAACTGATCAAATATTCATTTAATATTTAAAAAATACAACACCAGATGGACCAAAATGTAAATTTAAGTGGAAATTTAGGTATTTTAAGGACCAGAAAGGAAAAAAAGAACAAAATCAGGCAAAAGAACATTTTTCCAAACCATTTTCTTTCAACTAAAAGAAAGGCGTAAAGGAAGCATAAAATTTAATAAAAACTGCAAGTGTGTGTCTGTGTCTGGTGAATATTTGGTTAAAACATGTTGGTTTTTCGTTAAATGGGTAGAAAGTCCAGACGTTTTAAGAAGTTTTACTCAAGTAAGAGCAGAAATACATCAAAAATAAAATTACTAAAGTAAAAGTAAAAAGTACAGTGAGGTAAAAATACTCCTAAAAGTACATTTTTCCAAAAAGTTAATCAAGTAAATATAATTGAGTAAATATAACTAGTTACTACCCAACTCTGTCATTCAGCAGGCACTGCCAGTTACCTAGCAACCATAGCAGAGTTCCGCCAGTTACCTAGCAACCATAGCAGAGTTCCGCCAGTTACCTAGCAACCAAAGCAGAGTTCCGCCAGTTACCTAGCAACCAAAGCAGAGTTCCGCCAGTTGCCTAGCAACCCAAGAGGAGCTCCTGCACGTTTGGTCAGCTGGTTTTACAGCTGTATGCACTGTACAATGGCTGCTGGAAAAGAAGAGAGTTTTGTTGTTGACTTACCACCCAGAAAGTACAGCGCTGTAAAAATGCACCTAAAAGTTTTTTTGTTTTTTTCCCAAAAGGTTACTCAAGTAAATGTAATTGAGTAAATGTAACTAGCTACTACCCACCTCTGGCAGAGCGTAAGCCGCAACATTCACCGCTCTGTTAACTTTTATACCGACTATGTATTTACATCTATTTTTTCAGCCTTGAGTATAAAAAAATTTGACGTGTCAAAACGCTGCGAGGAAAGAAATGTCAGGGCATGTTGAGTGTGGGATGATCGACGTGGCTCATGTGGTGCTAGGAAGCAATTATGTGACAAATCTGTTGAAATAAAAGCCCGTGTATGGATGATTGAGTGAAAATATTAAGTTCCCCTGCAATGAATTTAAACAGCTGAAATTGTTAAAGTCAGAATGGCCATAAATGACTGTGTGCACATGAAAAGTGCAAGGAGGAAAAAAAACCCTCAACATGATAAGTTTGTTGAAATGAATAAAACTTATGCACATAAATGACAAAGCTTTTGGTGGAGTGAGTGCATCTTTTCCATTTCCATCACAGTAATGGACCAGAGCAGCTATCAGAGCCTTTTAGACATTTTTTTCCTCCCGGGAAGCAGCTTCACCATGAATATATTTCTTCATTCACATCATGAATATAGAAAGCTAATATGGGATAGCGGCGCGCTGAAAAAAAAAAAAAATCTGGGTTGATTTTCTTTTCTTTTTTTTTGCAGAACGTCTCAAATACGCACCAAAGGTGATAAAAGTTCCACAAAGAAGAACAACAGCTCAAAACATTAAGAAATAATCCAATTGTACTGAATTTGTGCAGAAGGGGATTAGGACCACTGAAGAAACAAATTCTGACGTTTTTCTTAGAATTAGAACTTTAATCTTCTGAGGATCAAAAGTCAGAATCCTGAGAAAATATCAGAATATTGAGATTTAAGTCAAAATTTTGAGATTAAAGTCAGAATTCTGAGACTAAATCAGAATTATGACAAAAAGTCAGAATTTTTAGATTAAAGTCAAAAATTTGAGATTAAAGTCTGAATTCTCAGACTAAATCAGAATTATGAAAAAATGTCAGAATTTCGAGAAAAAAGTCAGTTTTGGGAAAAAAAAGTCAGAATTTTGAGATTAAAGTAAAAAATTTGAGATTAAAGTCAGAAATCTGAGATTAAAGTAGAAATCTGAAAAAAGTCAGAATTCTGAGAAAATGTCCGAATTTTGAGAAAAAAAAGTCAGAATTCTCAGAATAAATCAGAATTAGAAAAAAATTCTGAAATTTGAGAAAAAAGTCACAGTTTTGAGAATAAAAGTCAATTTTGAGATTAAAGTCACAATTATTATAATTTTTTTTTTCAGGGGCCCTAATCTTCTTCCATAAATATTCACAGTCATTAAAGAAGGCGTGTTTTGTGAAAAGTATTTCAAAGTCATTTTTCTCTTAATTTCATGCATTTAAGCCATTTAAGTGCTCACTTGCTTCCATGCAATATTTTACTCTTCAGCCATCTGGGGGAGCCTAAAAACAAGCTATAAAACACTTTGGATGACATCCTCTTAGTTAAACGTTCAGACAGAAATGAGGAAAAGTCAAAGTTTGATAAACAGTCTCCTCCAGCTGCTCCTTTACCTTCTGCTGCTTTCCAAAAACCTTCACCTACAGATGAGCTGCGGCGGAGAGATGTACACGCCGTATGCGCATACAACAAGCAGCAAACTGCGTCTACATGAAACTGAATGACCAACATCTGGAGGCATTAAAAACAACTTTGTTCACTTAACTGTGAAGGATTCTTGCTCATAGTTTTTGGAATAATTTCTAATATAAAAATAAAAGATCTGTACGTTGCTCTGTCTGCCAAGAAAAAAGAAACTCGCTAAAAAACGCAGAATGTTTCTAGAATGCTTTACAAGTTACAAGTTTAAACTAAATTACAATAGTGTAAGAAGGTGATTTAAAAAATATAACAAAAAAGGCATAAATGTCCACCAAAAATTTCCAGAAAAAAGTCTGAAATAATGTTTAGATTAATCACAGACATTTGCCAGAAAAAACAAGGAAATTTCTTTATTTCACAAGTCCCAAATTTTCCCCTTTTGAAACTTAAAATTTACAAAAATCCTTTGAATGTAAATTACAATGGCATATTAGGGCAATTGTTGACAGAAAAAAGGAACAAATTTCTGCCAAAAACCTCAAAATATTCTAGGACATTTTGAGATTAATTATGAAAATTGTGTAGAAAAAAAACGAGTTTGAAAAGTCAACAATTAGCTAGAAAAAAAGAACCTGAAACATTTAAAAAAATTTCCAGAAACGAAAAAACGCTCAATGCAGATATGCTTCTGGATCTCAGATGGAGATACAACAACTTCCAACTGTTCGGCATTTGAAGTTGCACAAAGAGGTAAGCGGTACTTTTCTTTTACTGTGAGACAACTGACCAGCTAACGTCGTGTTAGCAACTCTGGGTTACGTTGGTGATACCGCTTATCTTTCTCTTGTCTGCTATGTGATTCAAACGTATCCACATTAATGTGCAGCGTGTTAGCTCAGGAAGCCGGTGGCTAGTGTGCGGGGTCCGGATCGGAAAGCAGGTTCTGGACCTGAACTCAGGGAAGAGAGTTTCTCTCTGTCCCATCATAATGATGAACCGGGTCCAGTTCCTTCACAGGATGGATGGTGTATTCATAAGGGAAACTACGGTTTCTTACACCCCTTTCCCACCTGCTCTCATATTAGTATTTTCCCATAAATACCCCCTCCTCCCCCAACGTCTCTTATGTTAGTTTTACTGCCCCCTCCTCTGACAGTAGCACCGGACAGAGACATTTCCCATATTCTGAAATCCAAAATTTGACAGGTCTGGGTGTATTTGAAGACACTATGTTGGGAAATTACACTAATAATAAATAGATTGTTTACTGTAGTCTGTGCATTAAGTCTATCGTTTTTTCAGTTATAACTCTTGAAATGGCGGCGTGATGGTCGTTGAAATACCATCTCCAAGTGGTATAATTTTACTAGAAAAACAAATCAAAACCCAGTAATTTTGCTATCCTTCAGAAATTGCTGTAAAAGTAAAAAGTTGTACAATAGCAAGGATCCTGAATGTAATGCTGTGGGGTTGTTCTGAGTGTTTCTGGATGGTAATGCATTTTGTGTCTTGGTTAGTGATTCAGGAAACATGTTTTTATCAGTACTGAGATGTGAAATTGGGTGTAGATTTAACCCCACTTGGACTGACAGATATTTATTTTACCATCACATCCAAATTCAAAACCACTGGGGTTTATTTGCAATGAGTTCACTATGTGTTTGATTTTAAAAAGAACACACGGTCTATTATTTACATTTAGCATAATTGGAACATTGTTTTAAAAAAAAAAAACAAAAAAAACCGACTTGAAATTCCAAGCTCCCGACTTGATTCGACCTTTGTCTGTCTTGACTTGGACTTGAGGAGAAAGACTTGAGACTTGCAAAACATTGACTTGGTCCCATTTCTGGTAATAACTGTGCTTGATCGAAGCCAAAAGTCAGAGCTCACTGAAAACTACGTTAAATTACCAGAAGATGATTTCAGAAGGTGAGCTTTTGGCCGATATGTCTATTTTCCCGCCATTTTCGTGAAGTAGGCAGTTGCTATGGAGTTGCTATGACAACAATAAACCAGCGCAGCTTAGAACGTGCTCTCACCTTGTTTGTATCTAATTTATAAACAATGTAAGCAGATTACAACTGTTAATTACAATTTTTATTACTCCATTAAATTTTTTTACACTCTTCTGTGTGTTACACAAATTTACTGCTGAACTAGCAAAATTAGCTTAGCTAATGTAGCTTTTATGTATAATTTTCTTGCAATGGAAAAAGTATCTGTCTTTTGACAACTAAACTTTAATAAGTACAACCACATTTATCAAGAGATTTTTTACTCAGAATCCGACTTTGCTGCGCCTAAATCAGTTTTTTTTTGTAATTTATTAAACTCTGTTAAATATAGCAATCGTTTTGAAAGAAATTCTGTTATGACTCAATAAATTTGTTCAACTAAGAATTTGAAAACTAGATTTCTTTCTTTCTTTATTTACAGAAAATGTGCAAAATAGTTTTTTAAGTTTTTGATATGCATTGAATAACATTCCTTTGCTATAACAATAGCAACAAAAAAAGGATGAAATTTTTTTTGACTCTACGGTTTTTGCCCACATGACAAACAGTTTGGACATTCCTGATCTATGCTTTGCGCTCAAAAGGTAGGTAAATAGTTTTACTAGGAGTAATTTCCCTGATGCTTTCTTTACATATGTTATACCCATTTTCTATCCTATATTTGAGCAAAGTACAGCAATGCTAACTAAATTCCAATTGCTAACCTCTGACTCCTAATGATTAATGGAAATATGTGCACAATAAATCCTGAACTACTTCTGACCTCAAGCCAATGTGCTTCGTTTCAACCATTTTAAATGAATAGAGAGGACGGAATCAATAACAACGGCTAATATACTCTCTCATTTGCATTAGCGGGCACAGGTGCTGAGCTTTAACACTGGCAATTCATGTTCGTCTGAATGCTCTGAGATGTGAGACGAAACATTATGTAAATTAGTCTGATGTTACCTACAGCAAGGTCCTCTGACCTTCTTCGCACAAAAGCACTCACACTCGTGCTTCGGGTTGACCAGGAAATTATTTAATAGAAGAAGAAGAGCAGGTTAAAATGGGCCAGGTGTTATAAAAAGACCAGGACTGCAAAAGTTTGGACCAAAACAATGTTTGAATATTGAAATGTTCGTCAAAGTTGCTTAAGAGTATTTATGTTCCATACATTGTGATGAGATTATCTTCAGTGGTTTTAGATCCAGAGGCCTGACTGTAAATGTAAAAAGCTGCTCTTTATTAAGCGGTTTGTCTGAGCTCCTTGTTTCCCTTTTTACAAAGAGACATCAGCTTAGCTTCATGTGATTGGGGTATTTACTTGGTTTAAAAGGAAAAACAAGATTACAACATCACAGGATGGGATTATAAAGACGCAAAACACAAAAAAGACGACAAATCACTTTAAGAAAATCTTATTTCTTGTTTATGTCCTGCAGCCTTTCATAGTCTCAGCTATGTCTGAGATATTGCATTGTGTTGTTGGATAATTTTGCTTACTACGTACTATGTTGTATTGTTACATCTCATTGTTGTATTACATCATGACGTACTGTTTTATGACCTGTTCGCATCATATGATGCCATATTGTGTTCCACCTCAACATATATTGTGTCAAGTTAAAATTGTATTGCTCCTTTGCACCGTTGTGTCGTATGATGTACAACATTATGACAGTTTGATTAAATATATCTAAAAATATTTTTTTATGAAAGTTACCACAGTTTTAAAGGGGAAGAATTGCATAAAATCAACTCTGAGCTTTACGTCACATAATATTGTTGTTCCCTTAATATAAACATCCCTAGAGAGTTGATTTAATTCTTGATTCATGTTTATGGAATCCTTTAAGCTTCCATTTGAAGTTGCCGAAAAGCTGGATATCACGAAGCTCCGCCTATTTCCACGAAGCTCCGCCCATTTAAGCAAAACTTATTGTTCAACAAAGCTCTGCCTCTTTCAGCAGAACTCCGCCTATTTCCACACAACACCTCCATTTTCACAAAGCCGTACCCATTTCCACAAAACTCCACATATTTCTCACTAGGTTCTTCAGTTCAGCTGATTTCCCGTCCCACAAAGACTCTCCCCACTCAGCTCCTTCAGACTAGCAGCAGCAATTAGCAAACACCTGGTTGAACTGTTCATCTGTGGAGCTCATCTTACAAACTACTTCTCGTGAGGCTTTCACACCCCGCGCGTTCGACTCGTGTGCACTTTGAACGCAGACGATTGTGCGTTCACTCCAAACACCTTTCGCACGTTTGGTTTACATTCAAAGTCTATGTGGAGGCACATCAGATGCGTCCAAATCGCTCGTCATTTTCTGTTGCCGGCCTACTTGTTGGACGGGCCTGATGCATCAAATGCTCAAAACACTCTAAAGGCATCAAGCTCTCGATGAGATGAGCCTGACACGCGATACGTGTTTGGTGTGAAACACCAAGATCGATGGCTAATGGCATCATGGAGCAGCACTGTTGTGATGACGTGCTGAAAGGGGAACGAATAGGAAAGACAGAGGTCAAATTCAAGGTGTCAGATGCGATTGTGATGCAAAGTCAAATTCTTTTTCAGTTATTTTTGATATATACAGCATTTTTATAGCAACTGAAGGTAACACAGCTACTTGATTGTGCTATAAAATGCCACTATGTGCCTGAAAAATACATGATATTGCAAACTGATCTGGTGAGGAAAGTACAGAATCCCTCTCTGAAAAGGGATTTCAAGGGCAGAAAAACCGAAACTCATAGGAAACGATGATTGCAAAATAAAAAATTGCCTCTAAACCAAAAGAAAAAAGAAGGGCGAGAAAAGGGTAAAGAGAGAAAACAACTCAACTCCCCGAAGGCATAACCCATTCAAAAGCTAAGACAATATCAAGGCAATTTCAGATCAAATTTAAACTGGCCACTTGTCCCTTTTTCATGAAGCTGATAGAATCTCTGAGCACAGGCCTTGAGAAAAGGTCAATGATAAAACCAGGCTGGCACTCAGATCATACACAGTGACTGGCAGAGCAAAATCTCTTCCTTCAGGACCGTCAAAAATATCACTAAAGTAAAAAACAAAACTTCAGACTTCATATAACTTATGTGTGTGTATTGTTATAAATGTTTTATAAAGGTTGACTCAAAAGGTAGGAGAAAATTAGAGCAAATGATAAAAAAATAAATAAAAAATCAATAGACAATAACTGAATGGGACATTCACACATTAATCATCTTTGTAAATTAGTAAATAAGCAATAACTAGAAAATATTAAGCTTTTTTCTGTAACAGAGGATTTATCCAGCTCTTGTTATCCCCTTAAATATTTCCAAAATAATTTCTTTCATGTAAGAATTTTTCAAAGCAACAAAATAATCATCCATTAAACTTGTTGAAGCTTATAGAAAATTTAATTTCAGAAAAATATCTATTAATTATGGGACCATTAGAAAAAATAAAACCATTCTTAAAACTCTGGCTTCTCTCAGAAATTAGATTTTCATTCTCAGAATTTTATTTTTTCTCAGAATTCTGACTTATTCTCAGAATTTTAACTATTTTCACAATTTTGTCTATTTTCTCAGAATTTTGACTCTTTTCCTCAGAATTCTGATTTTCTCTCAGAATTTTGACTTTTCTCAGAATTTAGATTTTTTTCTTTGTTAAATTTCAGAATTCTCAGGGCAAAGTCATTCTTTCAGTCTCTCTAATCCTCTTCCATAATTTAACCAGAAGCAAATTCATAATATTTTATGTGTAGCTCTGTATGTGTGTGTACAGAGCCATGAACTCTATGGCAACTATGAGTTGCCATAGAGTTCAACTAATGGTTCATGGCAAGCTTTTAAACCTTTCCTGTCCTTAACTGGTGGTGACTATTGTTATTGGAAGAATGCTGCACACAATGTAAGAAGATCACTCTTGCCGCATGTCTCAGATCTTGCTTCTCAGCATGACATGCAGTCATCATGCAAGAACCAATCATATTGTAAATAGGATCAGTTGGAAACAAATAATATATCTGCAGCGGAGTAATTTAGTATTTCAGACAGTTTCCCACCACGGGTGTCCACAGAGTTCCTTGTTTTCTGCTTCCTCAAAACAGATAACTCAAGTTGTCAAGTGCGCCACGAGGGGATAGCGAGTTTATCTGTCTGCTGTTCTGATTTTGTTCAACATGATGAACTGACAGCAACATCAAAACTGTATGGCAACTTCCTCTTGCCCCTCGTGATCAAACAGAAGCGAAAGCACCGTCAGCTCACCTGCCTGTCCGCAGGTACCGTCAGATTTTATCGCAGCTTTTGGGGAGTGACACATCTCACTCATCTCTGCTGCCCTATTCGCATTTAAAGTGACAAGTTGGAGCCGATCTTCACCTTCTTCAGCCTGATGTCGAACCACAGAAAACAGACAAGCAAGCACATTTTCAACTTCTTGCCCCATTACCACCGCGTGTCATTTGTGAGCGAACATGTATACCAGGTTGCTGCTGATGTATTTTTTCACAGTTCAACTGTTCTTGTTGTGTTTCCTCGTTGTCTTTTCTTCTTAGGTTCTTAGTTTTTCTATTTTTTTTTACAAGCAAACTGCAGCTTGCTGCAAAAGACTGAAAAGTCAGCAGGTGAGAGGACTGGGTGTTTTCATACCTATTTATAGTCCAGCAGACTCGGTTCGGCTGGGAACCAAAAATGCAACATTTGTTACATTTTCAGTTGCTGTGATTCACTTTCACACTTCACTGTGTCAAACAAGCAAGAAACTTTGAAAAAGTTGTTCCCCTCCTCACCTGTGGGGGCGCTGTACCAAAAACCACTGAATAAATCCACAGGAAAACCTCTGAAGAAGACACTGAGGAGGACCGTCAGATTTTAACGGTCAAATAATTTCTGTTTTGTCTTTGGTAAAAGACCACAAACCATTTCTCTCACTAGATTAGCATGTTTATTTTGGTTGTATTTACCCAGAATGCCTTGCACTGCAGCCCACTTCCTGCTTTTGGAACTACTTGCTTTGAGTAGCATAATGTTGCCAAAAATGAGCAGAACAAAGATTTATTTAGCGTGATCTAATGTGATTGTTTCATATTTAGGTTTTACAAAAATGGTTTGAAAGTTTGAAATAAGTACTGAAAAGAAATCAATTGTATATATGAACAACAAACACAAAGAAATTCTGGATTTTATTTTTCCACTAGATATATCTCCGGTTTGTCTCTGGGTTTTATTTTAGAAAAAGGGTTTTAAAGTATCATTAAACGTACTGAATCCATGAATAACATGCACACTACTTCTTCCTTTTGTCTGACATGATGGATGTCTACAGAGCGCAAAGGCAACACTAACACACGCCAGTGCTGCTGCAGAAATGATTATGATTCAGAAGTGTGTCAAATTTTAATGCCCACCGCAGATGGACATGTGGAGTTTTGATATTAAAACACAGTAAATGAAAGATGGAGTGATTTCTGTCAGTGTCCTTTAAGAGAAATGCAGCTTTTCCCTCCCAGGCGCTGAAGGTAACATCACTTCTCTTAAGCTTTCACCAGCAGAGGCATTAATTCCTGTCAACGAAAGGCACCGAAGCAACGCGCCGCACTTAACGTTCACGGGTTGTCGGTTCTGAGTATGCGCCTCATTTGTCCTCTTTATCCACAGTGCCTATATGCATGTATGTATCGGGTTTTTATCAGACTTTTAACTTTTTCTCTCAGAATTTTAACTTTTTTCTCAGAATTTTAACTTTTCTCAGAGTTTTGACTTTTTTCTCAGAATTTTAACTTTCTCAGAATTTTAACTTTTTTTCCTCAGAATTTTGACTTATTGTCTCAGATAATAAATCTGAGTTAAAATCTCAGAATTTAGATTTTTTTCTCAACATTTTGACTATAATCTCAGAATTGTAACTTTTTCCTCAGAATTCTGACTTTAATCCCAGAATTTTGAATTTTCTTGCTCAAAATTAGGACTTATTTTCTGAGAATTGTGACTTTTTTTTATTACTTTTTATCAGATGATGAGTTCAAAGTCATAATTCTGACAATAAAGTCTGACTCTTGTTTCTCGACTCCTTAACCCTCTTCCATAATTTTGCCAGCAGCAAATCTAATTCATAATTTTTAGGCATATCTCTGCTGTTTTCACACAATGACCTCCCCGAGTTTATGGCAGCCTTTGAAACATGTTCCTGTTTTGAACTGGTGGTGACTATTGTTATTGGGAGAATGCTGCACACAGACTGCATGAGGTGAGTGTGACGAAAAGAAAATCACTCTTGGTGCACTTAACGTTCACTTAACGTTCAAGGGTAGTCAGTTCTGAATATACGCCTCATTTATCCTCTTTATCCACAGTGCATATATGCATATACTTATATACACACACAGACACAAGCAGGACAATGTTTTTGTCAGTGTTAATTTTACAATCTATTTGCACAGGTCTTCTGCTTGTCTCAGGTTGTGACAGCTTTACTCAAGGCCATCAGTGGATTCGTCAGTGGTGGCCCCAAACTGTCAGTGTGTGCACACCGGCGACGTTGTCTTTACAGAAATAAAAGGAACCAAATGGGTCTGCGTGTGTACGCGTGTGTGTTGGGATGCAGACTGCAGCGTCTGAAAAGAACGGGAAACAATTAAAACACAAAATCTTCCTGTTTTCTTAATTTTACGAAGATGTTAGGATGTGTCTTTATTCCTGTTTTGAGCGCTCAACCGGGAAGCTCAGTGCAGAGCATTAAAACCGTCCTTCAGATAGTCACACTGTAGCACATTCGTTGTGCATTTAAAATGACAGTCACGGGGGAAACAAATAAGGAGTTTTGAGTTGCTGCGGTTTGACAGTTAATGTTTGCAAACAGCAGAAAACCCATTCAGACTGCAGTGACACAGATGATGGCCATCTGCAGAAACACCTGCGCTGCAATAAAATAAACTAAACAAGAAGGAAAAACAATTTTTAGTTGGTGTTTTTTTCTCTCTCTTTCTTTTACACTGGAATAAAATAATCTGAAATATGGCTGTGAAACACTAACAAGTGGAGTAGTGTAACTTTATCAAGAAAAGTTGCAAAGTGACAAATGAGTCATAATTGATAATTAATTACAAGTTGTAGTTGAAATCAATAAAGATATAACATATTTTATTGTTTTCAGTTGGGTTCAGATTTTTGATTCATCTACCTCAACCCGATCCAGAATCAGTGTTGCTATCAATTCAAATAACTAAATGTGAGAGATATCAGTTACAGTAGGGAATTATATGTTCAAACCACACAGTTATTCTAGTCTGTTGTAATAACAATATTATAGTGCAATTACTTGAACTGTCAATCTCATTAAATAAAAGCTTGTTTGTTTAATTAATTTGTTAATCATCACAGAAAGTCAAGGTCAGACCAATCAAATTGAGCAGAGCATTAAAGGTCCCACCCATTAAATTTTAGCATTTTGGAGCTTGTTTTTAAGTCAATAATTCCTTAATATTGATTTTAAAAAGTTCTAATTCCATTGGCAGATTATTTAACTTATGACAGGACTCTTTTTCTTGTTATAAGTTAATTTGTCTGCCAATGAAACTGGAACTTTTTCGTCAATATGAAGGAATTTACTTAAAACAAGCTCCTATATCTTAATGAAAAGTTACTTATAAGTTAGTTTTGTCTTATTTTAAGTGTACTAAAAATATTTCCACTAGAAACTAGACCAAAAATACTAGGTAAAGTTTGCGTTTTTGCAGTGTACACAAAATGTCTTGTGTTACTAAGATCATTTTTACCAACTAGTTTCTAGTGCAAATATCTTAATGCACTTGAAATGAGACAAAACTTTTTTATAAGTAGCTTTCCAGCAAGATATAGTAGTTTTTGTAAAAACAATAATTCTTTACTATTGATGAAAATGTACAAGTTCTTGGCAGATTATTTCACTTATAACATGGGAAAAATGTCTTGTTTTAAGTGAAATAATCTGCCAGTGGGCCTTATTTCAAGTGTAGTAACATATTTACTCTAGAAACCAGAGAAAAAAAAACTTTCTTTAAATGATCCAGTTTATATATAGATTTCATTAGTGTCTTTTTGTCACCATTGTCATTCTAATATATATATTCACCTGGTGAAATTAATATTTGAGTGAATTTATGACTGTAAAACAACAGGGATTGACTTCTTTTTTTTTGTTATTCTGTCTTTCGCTTATAACCAGAACGATGCAGAAAACATATTCTCTCTCTGCATAATTGGAGTTCCTCACACTGTCCAAAAATATGCATGTTAGGTTAATAAAATGTCTAGGTAGGGCCATCAGCGACTAGATAAAGCACCACTGCCTTCGTTTGTCAGGCAGCAATTAAACTGACCACTTTAGAGAATAAATATTTTTGGCCTTCACATTAATGTTAAATCAATAGCAGTAAATAAGCTGTGGAGACGAGTTTATTTCTCTGAGTTTACTAAGGTCTGCAGTCATGCCGGTGTCCAGCGTTTTAGTGAAGAGTCCTGTGGAGTCAGGAAGAAGAAGCCAAGTTGTTTTGTTTACAGAAAATTGTCAATTAATTATTGAGATTTATCTCCAGTTGCATTGTGGAGGAAATGTTGCTCTCATACAAACACAAATGGCTTTTAGAGAAATATTCAGACCCATTCAATGGAAATCTAAAAGTATTTTCATCTTTGATAAAAAATAAATAACTACAGTCTGAAGTTCTTATAAAAATGAAGACATTCTCCTCTTCAGATTTAAATTATAAGACATGAAAAGAGAAAAACACTATTGAGATTTTCTTTGGAAGGTACTTGAAGGACGCAGAATTATTTTTACCTGTTTTTTACCTGCAATTATTTTTACCTGCTTTCATGCTGTTCACAGAAGTAGTAAAAACCCAATTGGAAGAACAAAAACATGCAAAATGCTTCACCCTAAGGACCGATTAAGACTTTATCTGTCTATCCTTAGTGTTGAACCAGTTTTCATTCTAGCTGATATCCATCTTGAACTTAGTACCCCTCTCTCAATTACCCCTCAATTATGTTCTAGAAACATAAAAAAGATAAATAAAAGTCTTATTAAGGTCTTATGTATGGGATTTCAACCCATCTGCTTCCCATTCTGCATCAGATTTCTATTTTGAGTTAACATTTATGCACATGGAATGCTAACTATTACAATCAGTTTGTCTTTTAGTCACCAAAATGCCTTCACACATGATTTTCTGCAAGAACTGCGAACTCTGTCAGCACTTGACACATTTAATACTGAGTGGATTTCATTTAAAATCCAAAGACCACTCCTAATGCTTTGTGTGTTTGGAAATGTCATCTCCAGAATTTTGTTACCACTCAATTAGGAAAGGTCACCTGCACACTTTTCCATGTTAAACCAGTTTTCCTTCTAGCTTCTGTCCATCTTGAACTTGCTACCCCTCTCTCAATTTCCCCTCAATATTTGCTTTAAAATGAAAGTGCAAAATGTCACTGAAAATGTTATTCCAGTCAGAAACTGAGAAGCAAATTAAGTGGAGAAAGTGCTAAAAGTTTCACTCTTATATAGAATGCTGAAATTAAGACATACAGTTTTTTAATGTCTGATATTAAGGGTGTTTTAACACCAGTGTCTATTTTAAGCCTTCTGGCCGCGATATTTTTAAAATACCAAGTTAAATCCCACAGGAGCCCAATCCCAATGCAAAGCTCAACTGCAAAGACTGAAACATAATTCTCCATATATTTTTTCAGTGTTTTCTTTCTTTGTGTTGCTCAAGTATCCAATAGTTAAGATAAAGAAGATGTTACTGTTTGTACAGATAATAACTAAAGATGTTTCTTATCACTCATATGGTGCATCTATGATGCTCTAATTAGAGAGAATTATACGCAGATGTGTTCGTTTTTGGGCTCCAAAAGAGAAATATATAGGTTCTCTATGCTGATTGTCTGTTTGATGATGCACTGTTTTGCTATTATTCCTTCAAATTGTCATCCTGTAAGCTTAATTATGTTTAGTATAGATGATGAAGTCACTTTTATCATCACATTTTTCTGGTGTTTCTTCATCAGTTCGAGGGGATCTCTGTGATAAATGGGGGAAGCTAACAGGATCATCCTGTAATGTTAGTATATATGGACTTTGGAATATATGAAAAAACAGCAAATTAATTTCAGATTGTGAAAGGAAATGTGAGAAAAGCTACTCATGTTAGCAAATTGCCCCAAATGTGTCCTGTTTGCCGTAATATTGTGTATGTTTTCCTCATAGTGTTTAAAATTTGTCGGATGGTCACTAAATGCACCTTAATTTATCACATAAATAGACGTCCATAATTACCATTTGCAGCTGCTTTCATTTATTACACCACTCCACCGCGAGAAAGTTAACACTGTTTGCATTTGTCTGTGCGCTTTGTACACAGCTTAAGACCTGCTTACAAAATACAAACATAAAGCTCAATCAATCACCTAAAAACCAGTTATTCACAAGCCTTTAACAGATGCTGCATGTCAAATGAACAATAAAGCTTTTTACTCGTTGATTCATTTGTTTATGGTTGTTGGGAAGTTTCTTTACTACTTACAATAAAATAAAATAAAAGGCTCATAATAAAGCTTATCTTTAACTGTCATAAAATCAATATGAAAAATGTAGTGAAACATTTTCCCAGACAGGCACTGGATCACAGAAATTTTGCAAAGTGTGTTTTCAATTGAAAAGGCTGTTATGATTTTACCTACCATGTTTATGTGAGTGATGTTTGTGTACCTTCACAATCATTTTCAGCCCTACTCGAAATGATTAAATAGTATCAGCATTTTATCAGGCTGTTTTCACCCATTAATATCGCTGTTTCAACATTAGCTAGCATGTTGTCAGTTAGTGCACTGCTGACGGAACGTGACGTCGACCGATAATCCCTCTACACAAAACACAGCAAAAATACTCATGAAACAACGTATATGATTAGATTTGTCTAACATATATGTTAAAACATAATACTTGTAAAGACAACAGAGCTGATCCTAACGCAACAGAAAAAAAAGGGGGGGGAGGGGGGCTGTCAGTTACTGGTTGCTATGGTAACCACCAACTGCCAAGGACGACGTGGCATAACTTAATCCATCAATAAATGTCTGGAGAAACAACTTCTGAAATAAACAAAATACATTTTAATGAATAATTAAACAAATTTTGACAAACTGCCCATCTGTAATATCGCTAAAATAAAATCCTGTTAATTACACGCAGATAGATGTTTGAAAGCCTTTATTTTTGTTAACTGTGAGTGTTGTAGCTCGGTTCGATTGGGGGCCAAAATTGCAACATTTATTATATTTTCAGCCATGTGGTTCACTTTCACACAGTACTGTGTCGAGTAATTCAAATGTAAAAATAATGCTTGCAAAATTTTGTAAATATATAACATATATGTGAATATATTATAAATATGTAAAACTATTTTAATCTAGGAGAGATTAAAATTGTACAGTTTAAAATATGCAGCCTCAATTGGAAGTAATAACTAGAAAGGTCCAAACATCTGTGAAACCCCAACCACTGGTGCGTTGTTCACGGTTACCAAAGACAAGACTACCCCGGATGGGATGGCTCTGTTTAATAACCACAGTAAAGTTGTTGGGAACGATTTTTCATTTGCTCCAAAAGGAATATCTGACCTGGTCGGATCAGAAATTGTCATGATGTGTTGGAAGAAGATTGAGAGGATGATGCGGATGACCCAAGTGGTTGAGTAGTGATGAGGATTTAATGAAAAAACACAAAAATCCGGGCAGCACAGAAGGAGTGGCAAAAAGCTCTGAATCTGGGAGCAACTGGTAACTCAAATGACAACTGAGGGCAGACTGTAGATAGACATAAGAGTCCAGGGAACCAAAACAGAATAAACTCAGTCCAAACTGAGGCGGCGGACCCCTCCAGGGAGGTCCGGCAGGCAGCGATCCTTACAGAAATCCCAGATGAGGTAAGGACAGAAGCCACACAACATGGACAAACGGACATGGGAAACAACGAGGAGAACTTCTTTAAGTTCTCCAACAAACTGCAAAACCGTTTGATGAATGCCACTTTTCAAAGTGTTCTTAACCTGAGTGTAACCAGGAGGTGTCTTGCGCAGGAAAAGGTGTTTATGGAAGCTACATCCATCCCATGCTGTGCGAGCCTTATCCACTCATCTGTCCCACATCCAGGCAAGCACTTTTCCCCAAGAGAGATCTCCCCAGTTCTGATGGAGCTGAGGGAGAGAAATCTCTCACCAGACATGGGGAAAGACTTTGAAATATCATGTTTACTGGAGTCAGTGTTGGTTTGGCTGGACTGATTAGGTGGCGACACAGACAGGGAACTGTACATTGCAAACTCTTGCACAAAATGTGAGACAGATTTCTTAGAGCTCCTGAGTAACGGCCCCCTTGTTGTCCTTCCATCGACAACATTCCCCACCAACATAGTGTGATGGACTGAAATTTGGTTATTTCAGAGGCTGACTAGCCTGATTTGGCTGAAGCAGTGGCCAAATTCAACCAGCAGGGGGAGTCTAGCGCTTGTGCTAGTTATAGTGAAGAGCACCGGAACTTCCTCCTTAGACAATAATAACCGCTGGAGCAGAAGTACCGTGTCCGGCTCTTTTATTAAAATTCTCCCCTTCTTCAGGGCATTTACAATAGCATCTCTTTTTAGCTTTTGGGTGGATTTGGGAGGCAAACCTCATCGTTCAGGCTGTGGGTCAATCTTAAAGAAAAAACACTGCCTCACTGACAACAATGTGCTAGTGTTTTTTCTGCAAAGGTCGGCCCGGGAGTAATTCTTTAAAACACCAAATGATTCCCAATCCCACCATTGAGGTTCCTGCATAATGTGGAACGGAGCGGTACCACCCGTCCTCCGTTATCTGTGGTGATTCAGAGCCAGCCCATTTTTACACGTACCTAATGCATGGACAACAAACATGGAAGGCTGTTGACGAACATGTCTTCACTGCAGACAGCCACTGCAGCGAAGACATGTACAAAAAGGGATTCATTTATGTTTATGAAAAGCAGAGAAATTAAGAGAAACAGCAGGAAATCACACCTAATGTGACGGTTTCTCCATCCTCTCAAAAATGATAAACGTGCTTTTGGAGAGGAGCTAAAAATATCTAATTTGGTTGAAGAAAATATCCCAGAAGAGAAAATAAGCAAGCATTTTGATTAGTCACTCAATTCCTGTAAAGCACTTTGTATTGTCTTGTTGCTGAAAATGTGCCGTATAAATAAAATTACCTGTACCTTTAGTATCATTTACTAACGACACCAGACAATCTGTGCTGAACTTGTGACTCGATCAAGATCAATATTCAAGCACCAGCTCTATACAAAAACTATTTTTGAGTTGGTTAATAAGTAAATGTCACTTGCAATAAAGTTATATTCTAATGAAAAGCATTTTCTACTAGAAAAATCTATAACAATGTAGTTTGGCCATTTGAGCACATTTGTCAAAATTCAATAAATGCATTAAAATATGGATTTGTTTAAAAATTAATATAAGAGAATATATGAAATGAATTTCTGCTCTGATCAGCTGCTTGTTGATGAGGTTGGTGAATATTTTATTGGACAGATTCTTAAAATATTAATAATATTCTGTTTCTAATAACTAAGAATCTCCTTTTTCTGCAGTGAAACATCTAATTTAAATAATTAATTAGTGTGTCATCACCCTTTCTGAAAAATATAAGGCATTATACAACAATATCAACTGTATGCATGCAATGTGGGTGTTTAATTTAGCCCATTGTCAAAATTTGTAATATTTGAAGATTTTATAGGATCCAGCTACTAACATAATCGTGAAAATGCTTCTCATATATTTATGAGTGACAGAAAATTGGCAGTAAAATTAAATGGATGATACGTTTACTTTAATTAGCTCTATAGTCTTGGGATTTCTCTGACATTTTTCTGCTGTTATTATGTATCTTATGTTGTCTTCCAGGTGTGAGCAGGAAGTCTGCTCTCCTAAGATAACAGATTAGTCATCATAAAATGTTTAATTGTATATTTGTTTTAATCAAACGTGTGCACTGCAAGAGAAATTCATACCCAAAAACTCATTAATATACCGCATATATTGAAGGATGGCGTTGATATTCAGATTGGATTAATTTTTTACAACCTTTATTGTGGTTTAAGTGAATTTTTGGATTACATGAAGAGAAAATCTGTGATTTTAGAGCTTAAATATAGAAGTCATTTTGTTTTGTGAGCTGTAGTTGTCAAAATTATGTTGCATGTGACAGTATTAGAGTGACAAATCCCGCCTAATTAAACCATAATGATTTTTCTGTCATTTTACAGTATTTTGAGATGAAATGATCCTGAATTTAGCAGCTGACTATTTCACTAAACCTGGCAAAGGAGACTTGTGGTTCTCACTGCTCCTTTAAAGTCTGTGAAACAGAAACTGTGATTTAGTTGCCAACGGGATGTCACTTGCCTAAAGATATTCTGCTTGCATGCTGGGATCTGAGGAAAACTGGCAGTAATAGCAAGCACAGTATTAATCTAAACATTTATTTGAACAATTATTTATGAAACTGAACACTTCGCAAATCACGCCGACGCTGGAAGACCGCTAAATGTTAATATTCAAAGCTTGTTTTTGATTCCTAAGTTTGTGTCTAAAGCTTTAAAGTTTAAGTGTTTGGACTATAATTAAATAGAAGTAATCAAGAGAATAAAATGCTGTAAGAAAACAAACACTATGTTTGTTGATTTTAAGGAGCAGGTTTGCTTAATGCAGTCTGCAGTAAAAGATGAAACGCCAAGAAGGCGGCGATGCCTCATGCTGACACCGCTAGCGTAAACACAGTAAGGTGCACATACTGTATAAAGACTTTGACAAAAGTATTTTCCTATTTGACTACAACCACAAACTTTAAAGTATTCTACTGGGATTTTAAGACCAAAGCAACTTAGAGCACAACTGTGACATGTAAGGGAATTAGAAAGTGTGCTCTTTAGTCAGTCCCCTGGCAAAATACTTCTTAGAATCACATTTAGTTGAAATTACGGATTTGTCTTTTACACGCTGAAAAACTACAGTGTTGTCCAGTATTCTTTGTTAATTAGGTCAAAATTGGGCAGAATGTATTAAAAGTGTCCATAAACATTGTTAATACTCAAAGTATTAACACACCTGATAGTCTGGTAGAATTGGTTTGATTGGGGACCAAAGTTGCAACATTTATTACATTTTCATCTGCTGAAAATGAAACCATGTGAATCATTCTCTTTGGTTTTGCAGGAGGCTCTACTACTGCTTTTCAAAGACATATGGTTGTATAATTGTGCATCTATTTGTGGCCATTTTCAAATGCGTGTGTAAATGTTGAGTTAAATTGGCAGCTTAATTGGATTTAAAGTGGCCGAGGCCCTAAAAAGGTAATTTTCAAAAGAGCTTGAATTGAGATGAAAATGTAATGAACATGATTTGTATATCCCATTGAGCTACACTGACCAGTTCAATAAGTTTTATCTGTAGCCATCTACTTTTTGTTTGTCCATCACTCAAAATCCTGATTAAATACCATTTAGTTTCTGGTTGTAAGAAGAAAAACTGAGAAAAACTTCACAGGAGAAGAATACTTCTGCTAGAAACTTTGTGTATGAAGACATTATGATACAGCAGAGGAATATGAGGGTTATGCTGCAGCAGCAGATGGTGTTGCCCCCTTCAGAGCTCTGATCTCCACATCTCCCAGCCAGTTTGGAATTACATGAAGAGGCCGAGGCCTGAATCCAAGGAAGAAGCAGAGCAACCTCTGATTGGAGCAACCTACCTGCCGAGTCCTTTGAAAAGTGCATCTGTGAGTGTTGGTGCGATTTTAAAGAACTTTTTTGATGTTAATAAAAAATGCTAACTGATTTATGTTTCTTTTTTCATTTCTGAATGTTCCCTTCTCTTACTTTTAGCGGTTAAAAAAAAAACCTTTGCCCTGCTCTGTATACCATTTAATGAAAATGGGTAATTGAATTTTGTTGCCTGATTAGAGGTTTTGGAGTGGTTCTTATAAAAGCTTGGGGTTATTATTTTATTCACAGTAATTACCGGTGGCATTCGGGTCAGAGGGATTGTCGAGCACTTTCTGTGACCTACTGGAAACCTTTCCACAGTTTTTACACAGGTTTTAAACAACCAAAGGTACATCTGTAACTGTACATCCAGCTTTAACAACAGTTAACAGTTGTAAAAATGAAACAGCGAAATACAAATTAATTCAAGGGTTTAAAAAAAACCATGGTAATCTTACGCATGAAAACCTACATATAATTCAATTTGTCTTAAATATATGTTAAAATTTAAATACAGAGCTGATCCACTGTTACAGAGGGCAACAGAAAAAGGGGGAGGAGCTGTCAGGTACTGGTTGCTACGGTAACCACCAACTGCCAAGGGCAGCCGAAGGTCACGTTGCTTCAGCAGCCACTCTACTGCGCAGGCCGCCTTCTGCAGTAAGGCAAGAATATATTATTGTAACTATTTAAACTATTTACAATCAGGCAAATGAAACAATTTACAACTGGCAGCCAACGCAGGTCGCCTCGCTTCGCAACTCCATCACGTAGTTTTGCGGCGCCTGCAGCAGTCAGAGGTTTTATTTTTAGCACATCGTCTCTGTAGCATCGTTCAATATGTTGCATTTTTAATTTCTGCCTCGATGGATGCAGCTATATTTGCAACTCAGAAGGAATTATATTGTCTGTATTTTTTAAAAAATAAAAACGTACGTTACATGTTTGTGTTATTTAAAGGGACTCGACAATTCTTACCGTGAACAAATTCACTTACAAACAAATTCAATATTACTTACTATATTGGATTTGTAAGTAATATTGCACGTTTGGGCCATTTTCTCCCGTCATTTATCAACTCACCTGCATTTAACGCTCATTAAGACACAACTCATTCACTAATGTCAATTTGGTAGCAAAACTTACTTTATCACACTGTAATAAACAGTTGTAGTATGTCGACAACATGCTAGCTAATGTTAAAACAGCAAGATAAATCCAGGTAACCATGGCAACGAGTGAGCGTCTAAAGACTGCCCGGTTCTCGCTGCAGTCAAGTTGCGCGCGCAAATACCCCCTCTATACCAATAAGTGTCCAGAGAAAGAAACTTTTGGACTAAACCAAAAAAATTTGAAGAATAAATAAACAAACTTTGACAAACTTCATATCTATAATGTTAAAATAAGATCCTGTTTCACACGGTCTAATATTTTAATTTCTCAGACTAATCTGAGGCAGGCAAACAGATGTAAAAGACAAGAGCTGTCATTTGCTTGGCTTGCTTACATTACATAAAACACGAAGCCGAGCAATTGCTAACCTAATCAACAAAGCAAATTTATCTTAGTCCGATCTAAGTCCATTATCTGCATGAAGCTAACAGCAGCTGCTCTGTTGTAATGGAAATCTTAATTACACACATTAATTATGCTGGGATGAATGCAAGAGAAATGATATATAAGCTATTATCGTCAAAATCATCTGAACCATGCAGACATAATGGACCCAGGCACTACATGTAGATGATGTGGTGCAGTCAAAGACGGATGCGTTTTACACAGACCCCCATGGAGTAGGAGAAAGCCAAATAAAGACTCAAGCCAGGGCGGCTTTTCTATCACTCTTCATCTTCGGCCATGATGGGATTTTTATCTTGTGGCCTGAGGGAGGGATCTGTTTGAGTTGAATCTGGACAGGCCTTGAGATAGGCCGCTATTACTAGCACACGGCAGCACAACAACCATCAATCTCCACAAGTTTCAGCGTTCACACGCAGGACAGCAGAGCAGCCGCTAGTCTTTGCTGCTTAGGATGCATTTAAAGAGGAACAGGGTTTTTTTTTCACCCCCATTGCTGGGACCCGACTAATCAACCTCCAAGGTGAACACACTGCCAGTGACAGCTGATATAAAACCAGTTATTACACCCAACATTGTTTCCCCCCTGATTGCAATCACATGTCCTGGTTTTGTCTCTAACAAGCTCAAGAAAGAAAGAAAGAAAAAAAACTTTAAGCGTCTTGTGTTGCACCTTAACAAACTGCCAGATGCAGCCATCCTGTCTGATTTCCCACTTTGACTCCAGTGCCATTCCAATTCATTTCCTGTAACAGCAGAAGATTACTGGATCTCCACAATGTAACCCTGGTAAGAGAGGTCAGCGGTGGTGTTGGACCTGCAGGGAGGAAGCTTTTACTTTTTTCATTTTTTTTCTCCCAAAGCTCAATAATGCTATAAACTATCCGCTGTTTTTCCTCTTATTTGCTGTTAAAATTTCTGCAAATTCTGATTTTGCTAAAAAAATATTACTTATTAATGTGGATTCCCCCCCCATTTCTAAATGCTCTTTATGATCTAATTTCTACTATTTCATATCAGCTAATAAACAAGAAGCATTCAGTTTATTCAAATAATCCATTGAGCTGTTTTAATTTCTCATTTTAGCCCCTGAACTTTTCAAGCTTTTGTTTTATTTGCTCCTTATTTGGTTTTTCAAAATCCATAATCTTTGTAAATAGCCAACAGATTGGAGTATTTAAATAGCGATTATAAAATCTTTCTGGAGTTTTTATTTTTTATTTTGGTCAGATTTACGCCGCAGCATTGATATGTTAATGTGATGAATGACAAAGAATGACTGAGCCTGGAGGCTGAAGCACAGGTGGGACTGAAAGGTCTGATTACAGTTAAATCTACTGAATATAAATTAGTATTGAAATGATGAGGATATGATATCATAACATGAATATTACATTATTTAAATTATAAAACTGTCTTCCCTTCAGTGAGTATCCATAAGACTAAATAAGTATTTTTGGAGTAATTCTTTATTGGAAAGCAAGCAGAAATTCCCTCAATGAGATCACAAAGAAAATTTGGTTTTTCTCTTCCTGAAAACCAGAACTTAACTGTTTTTTTTTCACAGAGAAGCAAAGGAGAACAGCATAACCTTCGTTATTCCTGTACAGGAAGACTTAGCGCTCCAAATATAGCCTATCACAGATGACTTTTGTACATCCTGTATCTTGCCTTCCTTAATTGCTGTGGTTTGTTCACAGCGTGAGGGGCCAGGAAAGCAGAGCGCACCGCCGCTTTTTTAGATGCAACCACCGCAGGCGAGGTCTGCAGCTCATTATGCAGTGGAAAAGCAAATCATTTCTAATGATTTTCAAAACAAAGCTGACACTGAACCTGATGCCATTATTTTTAGGTTCGCACTCTCATTTCGGATTTCGTCTGGATCGAGTTCTGACGAATGTGCGCCTCTAATTAGAAATAATCAGGCACTTCTCGTTAGACGCAACACACAAACTCTGTAAGTCCTCGCCACCTTTTCTCCACTTTTCATCACTTAATTTATTGTGACTTCTTTGTTTCTGAATATAATTAATGTTCTGCATCTTATTGAGTTTGTTATGAAAATCATCACACACACAACGTATTTATTCAGACACAAACCAAACCAATTTATTTAGATATCTCAGCTTAGTGGATGAATACATAAAACTGTCATTTACAGGATGAAATAAACATGAGCCTAGACAATAACGGGGCAAAATTAGCTCCACAACTGACACTGAAATGGGCTGAATGTTTACCATCAACTCATTGCAGCTGTCTTCTTGCGAACAGCATTGATTTGTGAGAACAATAAACCTTTATTGATTTTGTTTATTGTCTTCAAATTATAAAACAATCTTTCAACAACAAAACTCAGGTTTTATGCTCTGCTAGTTGCTTTAAAAGCTTAAAAATAACTTTTATTACACATTTATTAGTATAAGTAAAATTCTCCCTTATTTTTTCCCCAACACATACACTTCTGCTTGCTTGATAAGGACATTAGAGAAAACTAATTATCTGATTTTTCACAAAATAGTCAAAAAATAGGGCACGCAGTTACATTAAAATTACAATAATTTAAGAATTTTAAGTTTAAAGTAATAGTTTAGCCTTACAAACATGTTTGTTGTAACTTAAATACGGGTTACTTATCTACAGACTGTGACCTTGCATTCAGACCAATTTTTCCACGGGAGATGCTGTGCAATATCTGAGAAAACAGTTTATTCGGATGGATTTATGGATAAATAACGATTGTAAAGCGAGTGTTCTCCAAGAATTTTACGATTACTTTAATATGCAAACGTGTAGTCAGAAACAGTGAAAACTATTTGGGCTTCCTTACATAAGAAATAAATAAAAGAAAAGATCTGAAACAACTGAACTAACATCCAGCCCATATTAAAGAACAAACATGTCCAATTTCAGCTGACAGCTACAAGACACCCAAATACATCTCCAAGTAGATTGATTTTTATTTTTGAAGAAATAGCACAAACACAGAATATATCACACCTACAGTCATGTTTAAAAGAAATGAATCAAATCCCTCCTGCAGAGCTGAAATATTTATTTAAGCATTTTTTTTAAATAAAAATATGAATAGTTGCCAGTTATTTTTGATTAAGCAGAAGAATCAGTAAACACATTTATAGAGAACAACATCTCAAGGAAAGTAAGAATCACAGAAAGATGCTGGCACTTTTAATTGGGCTATTTTCTCAAGTAAAGGCTAAGGGAAGGTTAAACAAAGTAATCTAACAAATTTATGATTGCTCCAGCAAAACCAACACATCCATTTCACAATGTCGAGTTAAACTGTCACCGAGTGATGGACTAATTCCCTCCTCTGATTCTTTTCCTGCCGTTGGCTGTTACTATTTTGGAAACATGTCCCATCTGGCCGCTCCTCACAACAATATTGCCCAATGAACTTTCATTTCCTCTGTTGTTAAATAGAAATGAATCTGCTCTCCATCACAGGTGGGAGGCACACTTAATTGACTCGTGTTAACATCTTTCCCTGGCTTGTACACCTGCTCTCTTTCTATAAGCACATTTTATCAATGCAATTTATTCCAATCCTGTGATTTGACAGCTAGCCCAATGATGGACAGCCGAATAACGGCGACAAAACTAATCCGAGTTCAGTGCCGCCGAAGCAGGATCCGATCGGTCGGGTGTGCGAAGCCATGGTGGTGAGCTTCATGCAACAGGCAAAATAAAACCAGCTGCTTGTGCAACTGGGTTTTTATTTGAACAATAATATAGATGTGGAGTTTGTTAAAATTTGTTTATTCTTCAAATTAATTTTGTTTAGTCAAAAGGCTTACTTTTATTTGGCAGTTGGAGGTTACCGTAGCAACCGGTAACTGACAGCCCCTCCCCTTTTGCTGTTGCCCCTCTGTGTTTTCTTTACAAGTTTATTTTAACATATATTTTAGACTAATTCAATTACAATAGAGGATTTCATGTGTAACTTTGCCATGTTTTTAACTGCTATCATAATTAATGTTGTGCATTTTAACAGCAGGTAGGCAGGTGTAGCGCTGTGGTGGTGAGCTGCATGCGACCCGGCAAATTAAAACCCGTTGCTTATGCAACAGGGTTTTTATTTTAACAATAATAAAGATGTGAAATTTGTTCATTTATTCTTCAAAGTCATTTAGTCGAAAAGTTTATTTTCCCCTGATATCTATCGGTCTAAAAGTTCTGTTGCCCTGCTTTTGGCAGTTGGCGGTTACCATAGCAACCGGTAACTGACAGCCCCTCCCCTTTTGCTGTTGCCCCTGTATTATATTTTAATATGTATTTTAGACTAATTTAATTTCAATACAGGGTTTTGAAATTCAGGAAAATTTTAATTTCTGTCTCCTATGCAGCGCTTTTAGGTATACAGCAAATACTTAAAAAACATTATTATCAATATTATTATTACTATTAAACATTAACACTCCATAATGTTAATGTGGTCCATTAACATGAACGTGTTTTTAGTATATATGCCACAGTTGTCAACTGTTCATTGGGAACTATTGCTCTGCAGTTTGTTTATAGTCATTTATTGCATTTTATTTAAGGGCAGAAGCTGCAGTATTGATGTTAATCAACTTGATTTTCTCTCTTGTTAGAATAAATATCTAAGTGTATCTAAATATCTGAGTGTATCTGTTGTGAAGTAAACCTAAAAGATCTGAAATGAACACAGAAGACATTACTTTTTTGTCACTGTATGAGATTTAAACTGCCCAACCTTTTCCATTTCCTACCAGAGAGCATTTTTATAACTACTGTTTTTCTTCACAAACGCTATGATTACTATGCCTTGAAACATTTGGTAAAAAGTCCAAAAAATAAGTAAAGAACTTAGCGAATATACACAATGATACAATTTCCAGATGCAGGAAGATGCCTCATTCATCTGCTCAAACAATTGTTAGGAAAGTATAAACAATCTGGGAATGTCCAGCCTTCAAGAAGGTGAAGATGTTCTGTTCCAGAGATGAAACATATAGAAATAACATCTCAAGACAATATTAATTTAAAAAGTTGAGTTAATTTGTTACATGTAGTAGAAATAAGCTTAATTTATTTACTTTTTACTAACAAGACAACTTAATAAACCTAATATATGTGGCTGGATAAACTTATTTTGATTACTTGGAACAAATTACTGCATTTTTTTAAGATGAATCACCTGTTTAGTTTTTTCAGTGCAATAAAACTAAGTGTTTGGAGCGGCTGTCACAAAGTCATAAAATCTATTATAGAAAAGATGCGGCCAGAGTTGACTGTCATTTCTTGTGTTAGGATATTCAAATTATGTGGTTTCCAAGGCAATGCGCAAGAAATTTAGGCAAACTTTTAAATTTTATGTAAAAGTTAATAATAGCAATAATGTTTGTAATGCTAAATGAATAAAAACAGGAAAAGCCTAATGAGATTTAAAGTCAGACAGTGAAAATAATATCTGGTTTCAACTCGATTTATCTGGTTCTGCAGTGATGCAAAGGATTTAGGCTTTATGAAGTATTAAGTTGAAGGGTAAATAAGATCTCTGAAGCTCTCTGTCGAGTTAAAGAAATAAAAAAGATGAATGAGTGGGAGCCTACTTTGTCTTCCAGAGCTCTGAGAGGCGAAAGCTGTATAAATAAGAGGAAGAAGAAGAAGAGGAAAGCTGAAGCATTACTTTTTGATTGGCTATCTGTGGGCTGCATCTCCGGTCTTTAAAACGAACATCAGTTTCATCTCATCTACTGCTTGACAGAATTTAAATTGGATCCCAAAGAGAGTTACAAGATAGAAATGAAATCATACCTTTTTTTTTGCCTCTGTTATCCATCAACATTGTTGATTTGAGATTGTGCTTTATTTAAAATTACATGAACGTACTTGGCGAACTTTTCAGCTCAAAAGTCAGAACTTTTATTGACAAATTTATGGGGGGATAAATATGTCTAGCAATATCTCTGCCAAGGTTGAAAAACTCACTGTTTTGATGCTGGCTTGGTAAATATTTACTGTTAGTATGAGACAATGTCAGCAGCCTAACAATTCATATGAATAGGCGCCACTTCACAGAGACGCCTCGTAACTTCAGCATATACAATTATGCTTTCTATTATGAAACTATCCCTTTATTTTCTACACAATTAACCCTGGGCTAACACTAATTTATGCCTTCATTGCCCACCGGATCCTTCCTCCACATGACGAGTAAACAGAAAACCACCTGAAGCGTAAAACTGGGAGATTAAAGAGAAAGGAAATGTGCATGTGTGCATTTTTTCAAATCCCACGAGCGTTTTATGTATTACATTGAGGAACATATGAGAATATTCATAAGTTTATTAGCCAGCCCATCTGTGATCTCTAAGTAAATATGGACACAATGGTGAGATGGACCAACTCTGCTGCTGGTTTTAGCTTTTTCATTTAATTTACTGGTAATTAAAACATAACTCCACCCTTGTCCTAGAAAGAGTAAAGGTAAGGGGAACTACAAAGAAGAAACGATACTGAGGCAATAATTAGGCTGAACAAACACAGATATATTTGCCATGCTTCTTTGAGCTGAGATAAATTCCTTCAGGATGTTTTTTGTAATTATTGCACCTTTTTCACAATTGCAAATTATTCCAAGATTTATTTTTCCCATAATGTGGTTGTGACACAAAAGATTTATTTTAAATATGTATAGATTGACTGGGATTATTCCTGGCATTAACTAAGTAGTAAGAGAAGTAAAATATGTAACCATAGTACGCATGATAACAAGCTTAATTTGATATACCAGCATGGATTAAATAGCCGTATTAATCTAACAAATAAGAGGGCAACAATATTGCTGACCTGGAAGAAAACTTTGCTGTTTAGTTTTTTGCCGTTTAGACTTAGACTTACTTTAGTGTCATTGCACAAAGACAGACGACTGAGGCTACCTGAGTACAGAAAAAAATAATGAAAAACAATAAATACATACAAAATTATAAAAGTCTCTCTCTTTCCTGGTGCAGGTAAGAGAAAATAAATTTTAAAAATCTAGAATAAAGATACAAATAATAATATATATAATATATTTTCAGCCTTAGTGGCTCTGGATAGTTACTGAACATGATGCAAATTTAATTTGGTTTACTAAACTAAATTCAGTATGTTAATATTTAAAAATACGGGACAAAAAAAACGCTAGACAAGACCTGTGTGTTGTGTAATGGGTTACTGTAATCTGATTACTTTTCTATACTAACAAGTAAAGTAATGGATTACCGTTACGTCCAACAAAGCAGATCCACACGTCACGAAACCGTGATTTTGTTTGCGAGCGTCTCATGACAATCGCATGAGCGTGCATCGTCATGGTAACAGGCAGACGGGTAGATCAACGACAGACATCGTGGTGTGTTTAAGCAATCCTTCTCCTGCTAAACAGGTAAAAAAAACATTTAAAACTCATCATTACTCCTCTTTGCACTTCATCAGTTGTTGAAATATGTAAATAATATTAATGCGGAGTAGAGCCAGGAGAGTGATTTAAATTATTTTATCTTATCGCAGTTTCATTTTCTCTATTCTACTTATGTATTTGAATGAAGGAGTGCAAAAACAAAAATAGTTGGTGGAATAGAAGGAAATACCGTTTAACAGACTTGATTTGTATTAAATCTATATTGAAATGTGTGGAAAAAAATAAATTCAGATCAGAGATTATTGCATTTCATTGAATGTCTGATGCAAAGCAAAACAACTGTTAAGAAGAGATGGTTTCATTTGATTAAATTTTATGTGACGGAATTAGAATTAGTCTGAAAGGCGTAGGTTAGCCCAGTGTATTTTAAGCCTGGCGGGCCACCAGGCTTTACTTATGCCCCCACCAGGCTAAGTATTTCTTATTTTTTTAAGTCTCTTTAAAATGCTTGCATTTTTAAGACTTTATAGTTGGTGTTTAAGTATTAATCTTCCATTCTTTTAATAACACATAATTGTCAAGTGATATTTTCAAATTTCCTGTTAACCTTAAAAAATGTTAAACTCAAAAAGACAACGGGCCGCTCGATGAATGACTGCCCTAGCGCCCAACCGTTGGGCTTAGCAGGTTTTATGGGGGAATCTGTGAAAGGTATATAGTGATTCTTGAGAAGAGGGACAAAACACAAAATTTGAATAAAGTATACAAAAAATATATATTTTTTTTTAAATATCTGACTAAACTAACCTGGGTCATGTGAATACAACAATCTATGTTTTCCTGGTGTTTGCTGAATATTTTTTATTTTAAACATTGTAGTAGGTGGATAGAGTCTTTAAAGTCCCTTGTCCTGGAGCAGAACTCAATACATTATAATAGTTTAAAATAATTAAAGGAACACTAAGATAATATATTATGACAATTAAGTATAAATATTCAAATAAATAATTATAAAAGTATCAATAAATTGAATTAAAAATCATTTTTATATATTTTCCAACTCAATTGAAATTTGTCCCAAGTTTTTGTCAACACAGTCAGACATAAAAAGAATATAAAAAATCAGGCATTATTGGGAGGCATCAGAACTCCTGAGGACCCCATGACCTCTTCCTTTGCTAAGAGAGCTATGCAGCTCTGGTTAGCTTATGTTATTCTTTAGTTTTTTCTTCCGTTTTATTCCTAAGTTGTTCGTCACAACCATGATGCGTCAACAACCATAACTGACAATTTACAAAACTTTGATGAAATTTTGTGAAATAAATGCTTAATTTATGTAAAGATTTTATGGACCTGATGAGGTACAATATGGCCGCCTTCAGAGTAACATCATATGAATTTAGGTAGTTTGGCATTTTGTCAACTGCGTCAGAGTTTTTGGTGATAGTGTTGACAAATCTCACTTAAATGTGCAGTTAATTCATTTTAATGTATTTTACATAAATGACATTACTTCACATGTATCAAGTATTTCTTTTTACTCACTAGTTTGTCACTACCTTCAGTTCTGTGTCAACTCCTTCAGATGGACTTTATTATTATTATATTTCTTTTGTTCCTTGAGAAGCATTTGTCTGTAAAACTGAGTAAAAATATCACTAATAGGGTCATTAAAAGAATACTTTATATTTATTTTTGTCAGATGGTGATGACAAAGTTCTGGGTCAAGTCCATTCAAAATTTAATTTTCAAAAAAATGTTGCAACTGGAAGCCTGCACCTTAGCATCTTTACATTTCCAAAATTTTTTTGTCATATTTGTATACATGAGCTTGAGGAATAATTTTAAAAAATGTGGGGAAATTTTAAACCTATTTTGTCCCACTTCTCAAGAATCACTGGTTCATTCAGGTAATGCTTTGATTTCTTGAAAAGTAACTAAGCAATTAAAGTAACTACTTTTGAAAATAAGTAATCAGTAAAAAAGATGGATTACTTTCAGATTAGCGTCAGTAGTTGGATGTTTTTTGTCTCAGAATAACACCTGGAAATATACCAAATCTTGAATGGTAGCCAAACAGTTTTTTATTATTATTTTTATGTTGTTTTTCTGTTTTCAAGTAAAGCTCTCAACATTTTTAGGAACCAAGAAGAAAGAGGGCAATAATGACTCCCCGCTGAGCTAATGCGTACTGCCTCGTGTCAAGTTGTGTAAATCACAGGGGCAATCATTAAGACGGTTAAAGTAGTACACTGCGTTCTCTGTGATTATGTTCAAAAAACAAACCATGTGGTGGACGGATTAATACGGTCCAGCGGTGTTTTTAGATCAGAAAAGAAGAGAGAGAGGAAGCGAGCTGCACCTCCAGCCTTTGATCATGGCTGATGCTGAGTGCGGTGATTTACTGCAACACAAACCCTTTGAAGGTCCTGCTTCTGATGCAGCGGCCGGATCCGTCCTTTCAGATTCACTTTTCTATCTTACTATTATTCATCTTTACAGATGTACATGAGATAATCATGATCATTAGATTTGGGGGTAACACTTTATTTGATGGGTTGTAAATAAGACTGACGTGACAGCGTCATAAAAATGAGTGTCTACATGAATATTTATGACTGCTGTCATAAAGTGTTATTCCTTAAATCATGACACTTTTAATGCAAAGTTGACATTATTCAAGAAATGATAATCTGACATAAATTTGTTATAAAAGTATTACTGATTAAACTTCAGCTTTAAGAACATAAATCTACATTATTTTTAAAGTTTAATCAGTAATACTTTTATAACAAATTTATGTCCGATCATGATTTCTTCGTTAATGTCAAGTTGTCATAGCAAAGATATTTTGAATGTCAACTTTGTATTAAAAGTGTCAGGATTTACCGAATGAGACTTTATGACAACAGTCATAAATATTCATGAAGACTTACTCATGTTCATGACAGGTGTTATGTCATGTTTATGACGTGTTGTCATAATAAAGTGTTACCGATTTGGGTCAATACTTTTTATGTCTACTCAGTTATTCAGCCAACATGCAGTAATGAAAGTAACTATAAATGTGTATTGATGGCATTATTTATTGTGACATTTAGGGCTGTAGTGATACACTAATCTCACGATACAATATGATATGCAATATTCTGCTCACGGTACGATATATATCGTAATATTCAGCAAACAATACGATTCAATACATTTGTAAGATTTTCTGAAAGATTTATTTTGGCAAGATTTTGTGATTGTTCCATAGACTTGGATTGAATTAACTGAACTGATGGTCTAATACTGGTGTAATAAATGTTGTTTTTATTATACATTTGCTTTATTTAAATGTTAATTGTGTGGCTTTGTGTATTTGGTTATGCAAAAAATTTACCTTTTTTGACTTGTTCACTTATATTACGTAATGTAATTTATCCATTTCATTTCAGTATTTAATTGTAACTGGCTGCTTCATTACATGCCATTTTAATGTACACGTGCAACTTGGTAATTAATGTCATCTGTGATACATGTCATTTAATTCATGTGGCTTCCACATAAAGTTCAAAGAAGGATTTAAAGTATCAATACTCGCAGATGAAAAATTGATACTTTCTGAGGAAAAAAATATCGATAAATATCATAGAATTGATAAAATTACACATTCAGGTATAAAGATTTATGAGTTGGGGTTCAGATGCCAGGAGTTAACAAATAGTTTTAAATAACATGTCCAATATTGACCCTTGCATGTGATGTCACGCCTGCTGCGCCATGACGGACGTCAAAACAACATATTTGCTCCAATAAAGCCCGTCAAAAAACAGACATCTGTAACCTAATATTGCCTTTATTTAGTTAATTTCATTTTAAACACGGTCATAGGACAAGGGTAGAAACCAAACTTGTCATTTTATTTAGCAATGGACAGGAAATTTGCAGTAAGATAGTGAAACTTTTGTATTTTTACCCCCATCGGTACTTTTTGGCAGTTCTTGAAATAAACTAATCCTGAAGATATTCTCTTGTTTTGTCTCTTGACAATAAAAGAGAATGTAAGTATTCACATTGAATCAAAATCTCTGACTTACCCAGCAGATAAACACTTGCAAGCCAAGTTTGGTTGATATTTTCATAAATCTCTCTAAATATTCTTATTTTATTTCTGTTTTAGTGACTTGTAAGAAAGGACTCAGAGGCAGGACACAGGATGAGACACATACTGCGACACAAAACACAAAGAGCCCAAAGCTCATAAACAAAAGTCTAAAGAAGATTCAAGCACACTTTAGGTCAGCTTTAAACGGCGGAAAATAAAATAACACAAGCGTTGGGTTTGAAATGTGAACCGTTCAGTTATTTACACGCATTTCTACGACGGTGTATCAGGCAAATGTACATAAAAAGGGATTTCTTTTAGTTTGAAGATTCAACTATTTCTTAGAAAAACATTGAATTTTGAGATTGATTTGAGAAATTCTCCAGATAAAATGGGATTTTTTTTTACTTTTAAGAACCAGAAATTTGCTAGAAGCACTGAAATTTTTAGATTAATATCAGAAATTTTCCAGAAAAAAATTGGGACACTCTTTAGTTTGAAGAATCAACAATTTGCTAGAAAAATCTCAGAAATTTTGAGATTAATCTCAGAAAAATTCCAGAAAATCCTGTGAAAAAGTCAAACATTTTCTAAAAAAAAAAAAAAAAGAAAGCAGAAGTTTTGAGATTAATCTAAGAATTTTTTAAGAAAACAACATTTCTAAGTTTCAAAAGTCGAATTTGACTTTTTGAAACTGACTTTTGAAATTCACAGATGTACGTGTTTTTTTCCTTGAATATGTCCGAAGATTAATTTTAATAATTTTCTAGCAAATTTTCGACTTTTCCTATCCAGAAATGTCCTTGTTTTTTCTAGAAAATTTCTGACTTTTTGACCGAAATTTTCTACTCCTTCCTTTTCTATCTCCAATGTTCCCCTTGGATCTTGGGGCTTTTCACCATATAAACTTAACAACTGTTTAAAAAGCAGATTTAAAACATGTTTTCATAATAAGATCCTACATTTGCCAACTTAGAGTGAGAAAGAGAAAAGCTTCTTAATGTGAATGTCTGAAATATTTGAAAACAAGCCGGGTTTTACGCTGTGAAGGACTAAAGACGGCAGGAAGACAGGTGTGAAAATCGGTGTTGACAACCATGTGTGTGGGGGGAAGCAGAAAAAAGGATAACATCCATCCATCTGTTCATGTTTTCTATACCAACTTTAACCTTGCAGGGGTCACAAGGGACTGGTTGTTATCGGTGAATGAAGGGCGGGATACGTCCATCAAACAAAAATAACTTCAGCCATATTTTTCTTTGATAAAATACCTAGAAGCTGTAAAATAGCCCTAAAACTTGGATTTTCCTTTATTTTTTTTAAATTTATTTTACGTTCAAACTGTCTCACACAAGTACCAGCTTGTCTACAATTTCCTCCCTCCACCCAAGCTTACTTCTTTCAGAGTCAAATATTAAGACAGAAAACATTTCTTAGAGTTAAAAACAAACTTTCTTCCAATGCATAGAAGCAGGATTATCCAAATCGGTGCTTTTTTCAGGCCCTTAAATCGCTCTCTGACATCAAAAACAATAGACTTCAAGACATTTGAGGGCCAGTGAAAGGGAGCTGGAGAGTCAGATATGTTGCTTTGCACTAGCAAGTCAAGAATTGGTACTTTATTATCTCTAAACACAATGTTAAAACTATCATAAAAACTAACATAAAACCACCTAAATTCACATTGCCCCACAATAACACATCTTAATATATACAACCTCACTTATTCTTGACTTCTGTGTTGAAAACAAATCTACTTATGGTGTTTTAAGTTATTTACAGATTCTGAAAGCTTAGCAATGATGCCAAACACATGATCAAAAAATAAGTTGCTCTTTACTACCAAGTGTTGAGTGCATTGATGAAATTTTAGGGCTCATTTGTTGATATGGCACACAGGCCATTTTGATGGAATAGTCAAGGTAAATTAATACTGTTTTGTGTTTATTAATACTGTTTAATACTGACTCTTTTTTTCTAACTGCCGTGTAGCGCTGCCGCTAACCGACTTACTTTGTAACAATTATTAAATTAAAATGTTGAGGACTCAATCACAATATCTCATTCGATTGTTTGCCACCGTTACATCGACATGCAAGCAGAACATTATGAGCAAGCGAAGTCGTAAAAAAGAACAGTTCTCTCCAACTGAGACTGAATCCGATCGTTAGTGAATTACATCAATACTCTCTGCAGGAGTATCTTGGTTTTTTTCCGATCATAAGTAGTCCTGCTTTTGTTTTCCTTCCACTCATATCTTCAACTTTTTGTCTCAGTGGCCAGTTTTAAGCCACTTATCCACCATTATTTTTAAAAACAATCCTTTAACAAGCTAGCTGTAAAGCGTCGCACTTTGAGCTGGCGTCACGGCAAACCAACGGTCGTTTACATGCAGAACCCTGCGGACCAGTTTGAAAACAGAACAACAGTGTTTTCAATCAATACGGTCAAAATGTATGTTTGATTCTCAGATTAAATGAAAATTTAGGCTGTACAGTAAGTCTTCGTAAACAGTTGAATGTGTGCAGTATATTAAATGGAGAGCAAAACACACCAGTAAACAAATCGTAAAGAGAACTGAATGCCTAAAAGCATAACTCTAGTCTTAAATTAGCCACAAATCCACAGCCAAAGTGAGCTCAGATGTACAGACTAGTATTGATGTAAGATGTGCTTTGCTAGAGAATCTTGCTGCAAGCACCTTCTCAGGGCGCTGGGCTGAAGTTGTGGGAGTTTGCTCACTGATAAAAAGCGACTTTCTTCAAAGATCCTCCTTTGAAACTTGTTTGTCCTGTTTCTTCAATGGCTTGCAACACAACACCTGGCGTCCATTGATCCAAATATAAGAATGTTATTAGGAGAAAACAAATGGAGGAGCAGGAGTATGAAAGCATGGCTGCTAAAAACAATTAAGCAGTTCAATATTTCCAACCAAACAGAGGAGGCCTCTGCATGAAAGACTGCAAGGCTTTCACACTTTAAACAAGTTAATTTTCACTGAATTGTAAAAGTATAAATTCCAAATAAAACTTTGAAGGTCGTTTAGAGAGCTACATTAAGTCCACTTTCAACAAAGATCAGACAAAAGCCTTTTCTCATTGGAAGAGAATGAATAAACTTTATGTTTTATACTTTATACTACACATTTCCTTTAATAAATCCCAATCCACATTAAATCAAGATCATGTTTAATCACCTTGTCTTTGTTCTTCTCAAACAGCAAGACTTCAAATATTACCCCTCTCTATCTTATAAAAAAAAGCTCATTTTGAATTGCGTTAATAGAATGGTCTATTATTAATAATAAATTAGTGCATTTTAAATCACGTAATCAACAAAAATATTTTACTTCAAAGAACCATGTTTGCTGCTAAATTATTGAATACGTACAATTATGAGCTCAATAACAGAGACATTTACTAATCTGGTATTTTGGTTGTCTAACCACCATTTTGTTTTAAAGTGTCTAAGGAAACCTTGATCATCCATGTAATTTTGAAAAAGTACGTTTAGAAATGTGAACTGTTGACGCTGGTATTAGCATTGGGAATGTCTGTACTACTGCTACATGTTTAGCATTGAGATGCTATTTTAGTCTTAAATAGTCTTTGGTGATTGGTCAACAAATTTTTGCGCAACTTGAACACAACAATAGTCTTTTAAAGCGTCTCATCAGATCGATTTTGGAAGGAAAAACTGATCCAGTCGGCCAAGAGGAGAAGCTTTGTTCTTTCCGGATGTTGCATGCGCGACAGATTTATGGATGTACATGAAACACGTGAATACAAAGGTTCCGACTCGGAACTATTGTATAAAAAAATAATAATAATAAAGCGCTAGATTTTTTTTGTGAAGGACTAACAATTTTAAAGAATTACCTCATGTCTTTCAAAAAAAAAAAACTTTTCTCTATATAACACACTAAAACATATCTTCATTTCATTTCAAGAGAATATGAAGATATGCGTTTTCATGTGTTGTGGAAAAAAATAATTACCAAGCACTGTTCAGGTGAAAATCCTTCAGTGAGGTTGATTAATATTCTGTGTGGAATATGAGAGCTTACAAAATCAGACACTCTTGAACAGGTCAGAGTAAAGCGCTGCCAGAAGGCAGACAATATATTAGTTTTATTCAAAGGGTGAAAAAAAAAACAAACACTGAAGAGAGTGTGTGACTCTTTTGCAAGGGCTTTACCTCTGAAGGTTATTTCTACAGGGAAAAACCTTCAGTGTTGCTCAGTCCAGTTAATTCTGTAAAAAAGTGTATAAACAACAAAATAAAGATGTAAAACTGTAATGTTAGACTAACATTACAGTTTTAATATGTGGTGGGAAAATATTCTCACCACATATTAAACGCTTTGTAAATGCTTTGTCCGCATTAATAAAGACTCACTCACTTCAGCATGCCAAATTCTTGAAGAACCACGTCTGACCTACTAATGAATATTTATTTGAACATTTGACTTTATGTAGGACATTGAACATTTATTCCTAGATATTTTAAGTCTGAGGAATAAAAACTATTTCTTTATTGCAGATTTTTCTCAAAAATTGTCAAAAACTTTCTTACTAGCACTAAACAGCTAACTCTGGGTTATCTGATGCCAGATTATAGTCCATGATCTCTGCAGCGAGTAATAAAAAGTCACATTTACTGTCATAAATAAGCGTGCAACGGGATTTTATTTTAACAATAATATACATTTTTAATGTTTGGCAAAAATTTGTTTACTTATTCTTTGAATTTATTTTGTTTAGTCAACAAGTTGTTTCGTCAGACATTTGCTGGTGTTTTATGTTGTTTCGCTGCTCTTGGCAGTTGGTGGTTACCATAGTAACCGGTAACTGACAGTTCCCATTCCCCCCCTTTTTCTGTTGCCGTCGGTAACTGTGGTACTATTAGAATCAGCTGTTTTTTAGTTTTTTTTGTTTTGTTTTTTTTTTTACAAATATTAGATTTTAAGATATATTTTAGACAAATTTTATCATATTCAGTGTTTATGAGTAATTTTGCTATGTTTTATAAACTTTTTTAACTGTTATTGTTATTAATGTTAAACACATTTTAGCCTTGTTTAATTTTAGAAATGTTAACTGCTGAAAAACTGCATATTGGTAGCTCGTTTAGGGTTATTTATTTAGTTTAATTTAATGTTTAGGGGCAGAATGTTAACCACTAACATAATTTCCTATTTTCTCAGAATAAACACAGTGAACCTTAATGTGTTTGTCGTGAAGTCAACCTACTGGACCCAAGACGAACAAAGGAGGGTTACAAGCACAAATTAGTACCACAAACATAAAATCCTGGAGGGACTGAAATGATGTTTAATAATATTATTTAATTTTAATAATTCATTGATATTTTATTTCAACAGTTTGTGAACAGGTTTCATCAATGCATTCTGGCACAACCGGCCCTCTAAGAGCATTCATGATGTTGATTTGGCCCAAAGCAAACATGAGTTTGACACCCCTGGTGCTCGTGTAACTTAAATTACAACACTCCTCTCGGTGAGGAATGTGTCCTGTTTTCCTTCAGTAAACACAAAAGCTTGCGTCAACATGTTAAAACTGTAATGCTCCCCTCCGTTTTTCATGCTAGCCCTGCGCTGCTTTCCTCACCCTTCAGTGTTTGTCATCCAGCTTTCAGCCGGCACAAAGCTCAGTAGGAAAACATACGAGGCTGGCAATAAAGGGAAGCTAAGATGCTTGAGAATGCTTCACTATGGGAATGCTCCAAGATCTTATTTGTGCTTTTCATGCCCTAAGCCTCTTGTCTCTAATCTGTGCCACTTGATGTGTAGGTGTGCATGGGTGTGAAATACGCTTTCCCCTCCATGGCAAGGATTGCACATTGTTCTTGCCAACAGGAAGGAGAAAATGTTTGGCAACAATTTTCTGAACCGCACAAAGAACCTACAAAGCAGATTCAAATGAGGAGATGAAGGCGCGCGGTTGCCCTGGGCATTTAGTGGCTTTGTGCGCACCATGACATCATCATTTCATGAGCAATTGTGTCAGTCACAATGCAGACGATAGAGGATGTCATGACCCTCGGATAATTGCAGTGTCTCAAGGGATGCCTTCAGGAAACAGACACATTACACTACGCTGTGTTTTCTCCTCAGCAAAAACCAACCGCAGCATCTCTAGCAGACATGCTGAAGAGTTTACAGTTTAGCAGGTTGAGTTTTATAATGTTGTAAATTGTCTAATAAATAATAAACAATACATAATAGAGTTGTCGCTAACAGAAAATATGGGGTTAGGGTTTAAAGCTTCATAATAAATTATTACATTTTCTGATCACACATAAAGCTGTTGGCTTATTATGTAGAGTGTGTCATCAATTATTGAAGCCATTAGCTTAAAGCTGCTGCTTAATCACTGATGCTGCCTCTGTGAAAGCATCACCAATGAGCTTTCAATGAAGACATGGCCTTGCCTTCATTTATGGCCCCAGAATGCATATTTGAATTTTTTCATGCAACACCAGATAATGAAACTGAATGGGCAGTTATGAAATCTAACAAAAATATGTCACTAAAAAAATGGAGTGACATATAGCGACTCTGAGGTCGACTTTTCATATAAATGCACCTTTAAAGAAAAGAAAGAGCTTCATTTTGAGCTAAATATTGAGCATCAAACTAAATATTTAGTTTGCAAAGTACACTGTATAACATTAAATTGCCTTGAAAATGCAATTTAAGTCAACAAGAATTTTGTTTAGGTTTTAACTCAGAAATTAGTTTATAAAGTTGAAATTATAACAAGACAAGTTGCCTAAAAATGTTTTTTAAGTTCAGTAATCTTTAATTGTGAGTATTAACTTAATGTTGCAATTTAAACCAAATGATTATTTCACAATAAAAAGAAAAAAAATAGTTAAAGAGCACACATTTCTCTACTTTTTCTTATCTTCATTCATGAAGATAAGAAAAAACTACTTATTTTACTTTGGAATAATTAAAACTCATTTTAAATTGCATGAACAAAATTTCTGATCTAATAATGAATTTTATTAATAAACATCACAATGAATTCAGCTCAGAAACATTTAGTGTGAACAGGACATTATCCTCAAGCTTTGCAAACTATTAATTGCATAAAAATAAACATTTTTCTTAGTAAAACACACAGTAGGTTTTAAAAACATGCCGCTAAGCACTCTGGGATATAGTTCCCACTCATGTCTTTTTCTTCTTTCAGTTTTTTAAGTGTTAACCTAAAAACTAGTTTATCCAACTCTTGAAGGTTTGACAAGGTTAATAAAACGTTAACACAACTTACTACTTAAGTTTATCTTTCACAAACTCACATTTAGGTTAAAAATTTTAAACTTGCTAAGTTTATTTGACTGAAAGTGTAGAAGATAGTAGGCAACCAAATGCGGCTCTAATGTTTTACAGTGTATACACCTGATATAGAAACAGAAATTATTTAAAATCTTTAAGGATTTTACTGACATAAATTATGGGTTGTGATTTTACTCTTCTTTCTCTTACCAGCTTCTGACCTCAGTCCTGACACAGTGAGGATATTTCTTACATAATGGCTTTAACAAACAGAGCTTTGTCATAACGAAGGCTGAACTTTTTAACGCTGCGTCTGCCGCAGAGCTGCTGTCACCGACTACCTGAGGGTGTCTGTTTTTTAATTAATGGAGCTGTAAATGCTTCACAGGGCCGAAATATAAAAGGAGAATAAAATAAAACCGCAACATTCTCATGGTCATTGCACATTTTTCAACTACATTTACATGAATTACACACAGTGATGTTTTGTGAAAAAAAGAAGATTTTGCAGTGAGTCACAATGAAATGATGAAAGTCCCTGAAATCGGTTCAAACCTTTTTCTATGAGCAGCTAATCTCAGAGCAGGCGACTCTTTGCATTGAAATCCTCTAACACCTGGAAGACACACATACATTTAAAGAGCAAATATTGTAACAAAGAGAGAAAAAAAAATGACAGAAACTCATGTGATTCTGGTATCAGACATAATACTGATGACATTCTTATTTTGTATCAGCCACTGGGCGAATGCCACTGACCTAACCAACTAGCTTGCTCAAATAAATATGCACACTCTCACAATTGCAAATTTTTCAAGATTTTGACATGAATTACACACAATTACTCTCACTTTTATGTTGTAAAGTAAGAAGATTCCACAGTAAGTAACAATAAAATGACTAAAGCCCCTGAAATTGGTCTGAAAAAGTAAATACTAGCTAGGGATCAAGAGCCTGAATAAATATGCACACTCCCATGATCATTGCACATTTTTCAAGATTTTGACATGAATTACACATAATTATTCTCACTTTTGTTTTGTAAAATAAGAAGATTTCACAGTAGGTCACAATAAAATGACTAAAGTTCCTGAAATTCATTCAGAAAGGTAAAAAATACTAGCCAGCCATAGAGAGCTAGCTAGACAGCTAGCTTGAATAAATACACACTCTTATTAATGTCGCACATTTGTCATGATTTTCACATGAATTACACACAATAGTCATCACTTTGGTTTTATAAAATAAGATTTCACACTAGGCCACAATGAAATGACTAAAGACCCTGAAATCAGTCCGGAAAGGTAAGAATTTCTACCTAGCAACAGCTATCTAGCCAGCTATTTATCTAGTTAGCTAGATAAATAGAGTCACTATATTTTTGTCTATCAACGTTGCTGTCTGTCTATTTAACTCTTTAGGATAACTGCACTTTTAGTGGTTCATTTCTGATGATCAAAAACAAAGAATAGAAAAGTTAAAAACCAGGCACATTTCCTTAGTTTTCTAAAGAGAAACAACTTTGCTAATCTCTACTCCTCTATCGGTTTGCTGTAAAATTCACAGCGGCTTGTGGTCACCAAAGATGCATTCTGGGTTCAACTCTAAAACAATTTACACTACATTTGACAGTAATGGGCCCCACTGTTCAGCGAACAAATTAAATCCACAGAGCTATATTAGATAATGAAATCCATAGATCAAGTTAAGGTAGTGCTTTACAAAATAAATCAGATATTATTTGTGGAATTAATGTTCCTTTGTGGAAACAGCTTTAGTGCATTATTGGATGTTTTCTTTTTTATTTTCTAAAGAATGTAAAATCCGAAAGCTTTTAAACAATCCAGATTACTTGCAGGCACAACACCAACTGGGCCAGAGGTGTAATAAAAGCCTGCTTATTAAATAAATGGTGCAATATAAGATGAGCTGAAGAACATTCCTCTTTTCCCCTCTGCCTCACCTAAAATCTCATTGGTCATCCGCAAAACAAAGAACCATTTATAACAGCTTCTCAAAGGAACTCAGTAAAAAGAACATACAATCTGTGCTTTAATGACTACATTTAATTATATCTAGTAAAATAAATTAAAGTAGTTGTTTATATGTGCATTCTTAGCTGAAAAGTTTTATTCCTACAACAACCAACTTTGCGTTAATAACCTCATATATGGCTGAAATGCTGCAGAGCAGCCCAGCAATGTGGTTCTTCTTAGCATGAGATAAATGGATAAAACTGCATGCGAGTCTGTGAGAGGACCCGTAAGTGGTATAGGTGGTGAGACAAAAAATAATTGAGCATCTTAGGTCAGAAGGTGGAGAGGAGCAAGATTTCCACACACAGGGAAAGATTAGCTTTAATGGCGATGGAGGTTCATTTCTTCCTGCAAAGTATAAATTGAGGTAATAAGCCATTTGCTGAGGAATTTTATACACAAGTCAGGATTATTTTTTCTTTTGGGGAAACTGCGAAACGAAAGCACACTCTTCAAATTCTAGAGATTTATGTATTTGGATCAGCTTAGTGTTTTAATCGATAATTTAGATTTCATGTATTTTAGTAGCTCAATTCCCTGAGTCCATGAAAAAGAAAAAAATATACAGACTATTGTTTTCAAGTCTATTCTATTCTGTTTATTATCTTTTTCTTTTTGCAAGACCTCGCCCTCATCTCCCTGGTGGAGGGCAAAGCGCTACTTGCTAATGATGACTACCATTCGTTTTAGCTGTTAAGTTGTCAATATAACACGCAGAATCTTAAATGTACGCCTGACAAATAAAAGAAAAAGGGATGTAGTGCTTTGCTGCTCTAAAATGAGATGGGATCAGGAAAAAATTTCTAATTAAGAAAAAACATAGCAAGAGAGAAGGAAGTAGGCTAGTTATGCTAGCTTGACTATGACAACTGTAACATGTAGATGTGCTGTGGAATTCGGTGTTCAGCTACAAAATAAAAAAATCTGACAGATCATCTGTAGAGAAGGTGTTTTTAATTAGCTAATAAATCACCACAGCGTTAGCTTAGCTAATAGCAGCGGCAGCTAATCAACCACAGCGGTCACTCATTAATAATCGCAAAATAAACATCAAGGCTAAAAACATAAAACTGTAATGGACTGAAAGTTCCGTCATTTGTGTGGGAAATGCTTGAGTGTTTTTTTTTTTTGGGTGTTGAATCCGGATGCATGAAGTGGCATTGTTGTCAGTTGCTATGGCAACCAGTCTACATATAGCATAGCTGATAGGTAGTGATAAAAAAGTGGTTTTGAGTTGTTCTTCACTGGGTTTTCTGCTTTTTTCCCCATCCCTTTGCTGTGGTGCATTGCACTAGATTAATAACTACATCGCCAGGTTTTGTTAATGGTGTTGTTCTACTGCGGCAGTCCGGCTAAGAACCGTCTTTTTGCCCTTCAGCGTTGTGTGCATGCGTGAAATTTCCATATATAAACAATAACAGGCAGGGGGTCCATGGAGGGCCACAAAAATAGCTTCTGCGGGTCGGATTTGGCCCGCGGGACGTACGTTTGACACCTGATATCCAAGAAAATGCAAAAATAAATCCAAGTCGATATAAAGGCTTGAATAACTTTCTAACTCAGAATCTCTGGGAATGAGATGGGGCTCAAAAAATGTTTTGACGGCTGAACTGTTTAATATGTAAAAGAACTGTTAAAGAAATGTTAACAGTCTACACAAGTCTATATTAAAACTAAATTCACTTGCCTGCAAAAGCTTTTTTTTAATTTTTTGTTGTGGCAGTTAAGTCTGTGTCACATCGCAACAGGTTTTGCGAGTTTCCCTTTTATGGATTACGTAAATCCTATTGGTGTTGGTTTACATTAATATTTGGTTCAGTCGGTATGGAAGCCCAGAGCGTTCCTGTCCGTTTCTATCAGCTGCGTCGACGTGACGGGAAAAAGTAAATTTGTCTGGCTGAGGCACGGAGGCGCTGGTCGCAGGGTTAATTGAGAGAGGGAATAATTGGCCAGTGGGCTCAACGTGTCTGATGGGAGGAATTTGGAAAGTAATCTTACCGTTTGGAAAATTTCCACGCAGTTCCTAAAAAGAATAGTCTTTATCTGAAGCTGTAATTAACTTTAAAGTTTGACATTCGAAGTTACCACCCAAAATAGATTCATAATAATGTAATAATTAGAGATGAAATGCAATAAATGCAAACTTCTGCATCCAGTTCTTGTTGCATAATTTAGCATTATTCAACCCTGGAAAAAAATTAAAAGTTTATTTTCATGAGTGTAGATAATCTCACTGGAAATGGAACTAATTGTGAAATTCTGTGTGCCGTCAAGATAAATAAACAATACTCAATGTTTAAATGTTTAATTTGGTCATATAATGGTTTTGTGATACATCACTGTTCTACTAATTCTGGTAGCAATTGGAAGCGAAGCATCGTCATGTTTCAGCTGGAAAATAAAATATGCAAGCAAAGCAGAGGGTTTCTTACAGAGTATAAAACAATTATTGAAGCATTCTTGGCTCATTACGTTACAAAGTTAATTAGATTATTCAAACTAATGAGAACAGAAGCAAAAGAGCTGCAACCCCTTTTTCCAATATGTTGGTGTTTCTAGTAGATGATTTAAATGGAAAAAACAAGGAAGGATGAAATTAACTTCTAAATTAAAACGTTCTTATTGTAAACCTATAAATAAAAAATAATTATTTGGTGGCTGAAATTTATGTTATTTTTTAAATAAATTAAAAAAAAATCAACCACAAATGTAATTTTTTATTTAATTATAGAAGGTAACTATAATTTACATAAAAAACTATTATATTTGGAATTTGAAAACTATTTTAATTATTAAGTAACTAAATAATAGTAAATAAAATAAAATAATTTTCAGCCTTTAGTATATTATTTTTTATGTAAAAGTAAAAAGTTATTTTTATTAAAAGGTAATTATATTGGTGGCTGAACGTTATTTTATTTATTTGTAAATAAAAATAATTCTCAGCCACCCATATAATTATTTATAAAATAAATATTTAAAAAAATACATAATTTCTATAAGAACAATTTTATTGGTGGATGAAATTTGTATTTATTTTAAATAAATAAATAAGAAATAAAATTAAATAATTTTCAGCCACCAATATTATTTTTATATAAATGTACATAAACATTGTACCTAGTTAGTTCTTACAAACATATTTTTTCATTTTTATTATTGGTGGAGAGGAAAATGCTGTAAATACCTCAAATAACCACAAATAATCCAGATATTATCTTATGTTGCTAAACTCTCTTAGGACGACTTTAAGATCTCTAGCAACTCACATTATTAATTTTATTAGTTATTGAATCTTCTAAAACACATTTGTAATGTTTTTTTCTACTTGACATTCAAGGAAGGATGTGATCAAATAAAATATACCAAACACACAGAGCTAATCTTCAACTAAACAGATTCTGGTTTCATTTTCTAGATTAAAACACACTCAAAGGCAGAAAATAAAATCATCTTATGGTTATTTACACTTCCACAAAAAGCTATGCATTGGAAAATAAAAGTCAAATGGTAAACATGAAAACTTTTTGTTGGTCAATTTTTGTCCATTTGCTCAAATTCTGCCAGTAAAAGCTTCTATAATTTTCCATTTTGATGGTATTTGTTACAATTATGACTCCCAAACTAATAATGAAATATAAAACAACATTTCTGTTGTAAACCACTAGAAAAACAGGCCAAAATGTAAATGTTGCTTTAATTATGCAATGCAAAGAAAGCTAAGGCTTTTCTACAACAGTTTCTATTGCAGTATTGACTATAGATAGATGATGATAAAAAAGAAACAATAAATCCCACCATTAACAGTAAAACTTTTAAAAGCAATGCTTTTATGTGCAACATTAAACATGCAACCCGCAGCACCTCGTATGCTGTAGTTTTCAAACATTTTTCATATTTCAGGTGACTGCAGTGTGTATTAAAAGCAGATGGAGTAACATCAGTCACTGCGCTGAAATATATGCGCCGGAATGGACAAAATGAGGTCCATTAGTGACTGTAATGGTGGCACGATGTTTGATAGAGGAAATGTTGGAAATAGTTCAGAGCCGCTGCCTGCGTGACCCCCATTTCCACCGGTTTCCCAAGGCCGGGATGTAACTCACAAAAATCACCAGTGATTGGAGACTCCTCTGCGTTTTACCATCATGACATCCACAAAAGTTCAACGTACACATGAAGAATTCAAAACGCATTTTTAAAAAGTCACAAAATGACAGAACAAGAACTGATTAACTGCATTGGGCTGCACAGTGGCGCAGTTGGTAGCACTGTTGCCTTGCAGCAAGAAGGTTCTGGGTTCGATTCCCGGCCTGGGGTCTTTCTGCACGGAGTTTGCATGTTCTCCCTGTGCATGCGTGGGTTCTCTCCGGGTACTACGGCTTCCTCCCACAGTCCAAAAACATGACTGTCAGGTTAATTGGGCTCTCTAGATTCTCCCTAGGTGTGTGTGTGTGTATGGTTGTTTGTTCTGTTTGTTTCTGTGTTGCCCTGCGACAGACTGGCGACCTGTCCAGGTGACCCCGCCTCTCACCCGGAACGCAGCTGGAGATAGAAACCAGGAAACCTCCTGACTCCATTAGGGACAAGGGTGTAAAGAAAATGGATGGATGGAAGTAAAACTCATACTTTAGAATAGGGGTGTCAAACTCCAGTCCTCGAGGGCCGGTGTCCTGCAACTTTTAGATGTGCCTCTGCTGCACCACACCGGAATGGAATAATTAGGTCATTAAGGCTCTGGAGAACTGATCTACACAAGGAGGAGGTAATTAAGCCATTTCATTCCA